>JAODAC010027578.1:0-16093 GCA_027575185.1 Mimaenictus wilsoni
TTTAGAACTAGAATTAAGGCCGAATTAATTAATTAACCTGACAAACCCTTCTTTAATATAAAATAAAAGTAACACATGTGTATTTCACTGAGCAATATCTCCCCCTCGGTGGAAGCATCATAATTATCAGGCCATAATCTGTGCTTTCAGATCCCTGATTGCCGCTTGCACCTCTTCAAAGATATCGTTTTCCTATCACAAACATTCTTTCCTGCCTTTTCTCGTCGTTGTCTCAGCTACAGCCTCAGTATTTCCGCAGGCGAGCATTTCCAGAATGTTTCTCTGTCCATCGTCACTTGAAAGCTTTGCCTCTCTTTTTCCCCGACACCTGATCCTTCTAACAATTCTGAATCAATTTCCTTAGGCTTTCAAACCTTTGCATTTTTCGTCAAATCAGTGGTCCCTTCGCCATTTCTCCTTTTCATTCCGGGAATACACCGCCCCAATGCTTTTCTCCAAGTCCTCCAACCACGGTTTGTCCAACCCACAGATCATATGTCCACAGGGGTCCAACCTGTGTATCCAACTTTTCCAAAATCGACCAGAATACGTCTCGCGTATTCCTTCGTACTTACCCTTTACCCCCTTCGTTGTCAAAGAACGAAATGGGGGAAAGATAAAGTCACTAAACGCCCGGCTTTTGGCGGGAAATTGTAGCTTTTTCAAAACTTGTCTCGCTTTGTCCAGTGTGACTAAAATGACCCTACTGTTTTTAACACGTCCCAATGGTGAACCCTGCCATAATATAACTGTTGGAAACTGCTATAACAAATGCCATAATTTTAAGGCATTCTTAAATCATTTTAATAAAAAATGACAACCGATACTATTTCATAAATTCAAATTTCCAAAATTTAAATGTTACTAGATATTCATTGCGCATGCGTATCCGTATATTTGGTTGCCTATATCAAAATCCCATTTTTTTTTAAATCCAAATACATTCATATGTACATTCTTTTGTTTTAACGAATGCTACCTACAATCACACAATCAAATGTACTATTTTAATATACTCTATATAGAAACTGCATGCATTCTATCACCTCCTTCTCAATCGAAACCAATCGAAACAAAATAGCATAATCTAACTGTGATTCTTTGTCTACCGTCTCCGCCATAATCTGTCCGATCGCAAGCAAGGTAAGGTCGGGGCAAGAACATCAGCTGATTTCTGTTGTGACAGTCTCGCTCACCGACGAGCTCGCAGTCTTCCCGTCTCGCCGCCAGCACAAATTCGCTATTTACTTATTGATTCAGTCGCGAGCGCGTTGTAAACAACGCAGACGGTGAGAACTGCGTACCGCTACGCTGCGATCGAACGAACGACACACCGCGAAGCGATTGAAAATCTAACAAACTCGCCCAAAAAACTAAGAACTATCGTGACTCAGGGTGAGGAAACCGTCGTGGATGTACAGCTAGCTGCGGGGTTGTTAGACACAAATGACGTCAATGCGCATCTGAAATCCAGTGCAGTGTGTGTGCGAAAGTGAACGACGCAGTTCGAAAATAAACATGCTAAATTTAAGCTAGGCGAAACGAGCAACAAACTGAGTAAGTGCGTACATTTTGTCCTCTGCATTGCAAATTGCGTCGCTCTTTGTTGCCATTGTCATTGTTGCTAATCTATTCTGCAACATTGTAACTTCTTTGTCCT
This sequence comes from Mimaenictus wilsoni, assembly GCA_027575185.1. NCBI lineage: Eukaryota > Metazoa > Arthropoda > Insecta > Coleoptera > Staphylinidae > Mimaenictus > Mimaenictus wilsoni. Next base: position 1,661 of record JAODAC010027578.1, read on the forward strand.
TCACCTTGTCTCAACTCTAGTAGAGGTTTATTTGTTTTTGTTTGTTTGGCGTTGAACTACACACACCCTTCTTTTGTTTCTATACTAATAGGGTTTTGTTTGGTCGATTTGGCGTGTTTGTCGATGGTGGCATACCGGAGCAATTATCTAAAATCCTATTTCAGCTATGCTTTGGCAGCCAGCAGTTTGACGGCCGTTAGCATATGATTGCGCTTGATCACATCCAATTGCGCAATATATATACGCGTTTGCACTCTCATACTCCTTTGTGTGGCGTTGCGTCGCTGCCCACTCGCTTGTTTACTAAACAAATGCCAGCTGTTTTTTTTTTCGTCTGTCTTTCAAATGACCATATGAATATGGTCACTCATTTAGACATTGCATCATTGTCTTTTGGAATAAGTTTGGAGTCGAGTCGATAATACTATGGGTAATAATATGGGTAAACTGGCTTTGTTATTTTAGTAATAATGATTGAGTGTGTGTTATATTGGGTTTGATTGAACACAAAAGTTAAAACATAAAGCTAAGTCTCAATTATCTTACGACAATTTAATGTCATCATCTTAATCTATTTTCATCGTAATAGTTGAAGAATTACAGGTTCCTATACATTCTTCAAAATGCCCTGCCAACTGGCGCAGCGCAATGTTCGATGACTGCTGACCGCAAGGTTGCTGGTTCGATTCCCTGCGGATGTTGATTAAAATGAATTATTCTTATCAATATTATATCTCTAATGTGACTAATTGCAAAAATAATTGAATCTAGTTAATGTCCATAGTCTGTGATCGGAAAATCGAACAAAAACCGAACAGAATCTAGAGTAAACTAACGGCTATTGATGCACTTGGTGTGCAAACAACAACTTGCCCAAAATCACCGTTTCCATCCTTGTATCGTTACATACCAATAGTTTAACATCAGTCGTGTGGTCAAAATCACACACGACTTTTTTGGGTTTACATTATGTTAGGTCCTGTACAATCAATCTAACCTTCTGTATAGTATAAAATAGGTTAGTTTTGTGATGTTCGTGTGGTTTGTGTTACTTTAACTGTAAAGTAAACAATATTTAAAAAGTATAGAAATACATTCCATTCGATCAATCTGATATTCATAACGCTAATATTCTTTTTCGAATCCTGTTGAAATCTAATCTCGCATGGAATATCCTTTAATCAGTCGAATGAGTTACTGCACGAGCCCAATGCAATTTCTTATACTCCCGAAGAAACGGGAACCAGTCCATGCTAGTTGTAAAAAATACTATTATAGTCAATCTGTTATTACTAATATATCTTAAACATTTGTAAAAAGACGAATTTAACGGAGAATTTGGAAAATTGAATAAAACAAAGTTTAAGCTGAATTTTAGACACAATAAAACACATGAGGAGTACAAACTCCAAAATAGGATAAGTTTTTATATATATTTATATGAGTATATATTTATATAAGTTTTTATATTTATATTTTTATATAACTTTAAAAATTTCGATATAATTTCAGATGGAATAAGTCATCTAACATCGTCACACTAAAAAGAGCATAAAAAGGGGCAGTCAAAATGGCGGCGGAAAGTCCAATCCGGACCAAATCTAACGCCGGCAATGTAATCCTCCCACAGCATGTCACTGATCCAACGATTCTTGATGGCGTTGCCGGTTTCATCAGCGACTACGTGCCGGCGGCCTACACTCTTCCCAGCGATAACAAGGATCAAATCCAATGGGCACGTTTCGAGCAGCTCGCACACGCTGAGCTGAACAATGTCACCACAGACTTCGACAAAGTCCTACCGCCTCCCGTCATTCTCATCCTGGGTTACACTACCGGTATTCAAGTGTGGGCGATACCGGCGACCGGCGAGGCGAAAGAGATCCTCTCCTGGAGGCATGGCTCCGTGAAGGTGCTCACCGTGCTTCCAAATCCGGAGAAAATCGGTTCGAAAGCCATCGATGCTTTCGCGACGAAACGACCGCTGATTGCACTCTGCGATAATGTCGCTCCCGGAAATGATTTCTGCTCATTGTCGTATATCTCACTCAAAAATAGTGAACAGGTTGAGAATAGAGGGTTCGTCGACGGTTAGGTTACTTAATGTATGTCGTTTCAGGTTAAATTAATCAAGTTTAAGAACCCCATCTTGGATGTGATCGCGAATAAACGATCGATTGTGGTGACGTTCTCCGAGAGGATTGCCGTATTCGATGCGTTTACCTTAGAGGATCGTGCGACGGTCACAACGTGCTATCTAAGTCCGGGGATTTATCAGAATCCTGTTGCTTTGGGTACACGATGGTTAGCGTATGCTGAGAATAAGTTGATTCAATCGAGGAGGAGTAGTGGTGGAAATGATGGCGAAGGAGTACAGGTATGTTTAACACAAACTAGTACAAATATATAATCAGCTTAGAGACAGACTCCCTCAATGTTCCGATTTATAAACATAATGAAGTGCGTGACGTACTGGCGTTGTAACGCAAAGGTCTCGAGTTCTATTCCCGGTACCGGTATAATTAACAAGGAGAGTGTCCCAATTGTCCAACACTAAATTGAATGAAACTTTTTGTATGTTTGCTTAAAAGTAATTTTCAGTTTGCCACAAATGGATCATGGTATATATTCCTTCAACAGCACGTTTAGCTGTATAACTTACTCGATTAAGAATTGATTAAGAAAACCATATCTTTAATTACAGTAATTGCTGTAATCAAAGATATGGTTTTCTCAATATTGAATTAGTTGCATGATTCGCAATTTGAAATACGTTGCGAAGTACTTGCGATCGTATTTATTGTTATGTAATATTTGTTAGATATATAATTTGAAAAGAAAAAAAAGTTCGCAGGCAAAATTCGAGCCAGCGAACTTTGGATCAGAAGGCATGCATTTTCATTACATTTAACAGTTTATAGCGTCGGCTTGCCGCGTTGTGGAGCTCGATGCTCGTTAGATCACTACAGTTAAGCAACGTCGGGCGTGGCTAGGCGTTGGATGGGTGACCACTTGGTCTCCCCACTCAACAAGTGGCTGCGGCGCCGTCCGTGAACTCCTGATTTCGCGGTAACAACGTGAATGAAGGTTGGGTGATACGCTTGCAGCGGTCGCCGGAAAAAAAAACCATATGCACAAAAAGTTCAGAACAAGTACCATCAGTAGCGATTGGGCCGGGTGAAAGTTACTATTCCCTTACACCACTATGTGGTAGAAAAAGGTTTTTGAATAAATAAATTCACAGTTTATTAAAAATTTATACAAGTAACAAGGTAAATATTTACATACATGTTTACTTATGAATTATTCTGCATACCTACTTAACAAGCTTAACTAGCAGTCTTTATTGGTTTTACATATGTTTAATAATTTGTTGACATTTATAGTCTACACAAGTGTTGTAGACGTGTGTTACATAGATTGTATTATTTGGTACAGGAAAGTGTTAGGTAAAAACCTGTCGATATTCTTCCCCCGTCGAGGTTGTGGTGGTTTTATACCACATTTAAGTCGTTGCCGCTAAATGAAGTTAACGACTGAAACGGCAGTTTGTGTTTTTGTTTTGCTGATAGACATGGACTTATTGTCGTTATGTTCTGTATTAGACTGTTTGGATTCGTGAGAGTTCTAGTATAAAACGTCTCAGATAGTCTTTGAATATACTCTCTAGCGAACTGAATGTTCGCGACATTATGAAGGTCCCTGGTTCTGGTGTACCTTTCTTTGTTTAAAGCGAGGCGGAGACATTTGTTCTGGAAAGTCTGCAGTTTTTTGAATTTAGTCTGAGAGATGCCGCACCAAACTGGTGCGGTGTATGTGAGTATTGGCCTCAATGCCACTTTATACAAAATGAGTTTATTTTTTGTGCTTAGTTTGTTGTTTTCGCGCATTAGGTTGTAAAGGCAACCCAGCGCTCTTTGTGCGTTTGTTAAAGTTTGGTCGATGTGATTTGAGAAGTTTAGTCTGGTGACAAGCGTTACTCCGAGATATTTGATCTGTTTTTTGACGACTACGACTTGTCCTTGCGGTTTGGGGGCTGCGTTAATGCAGAACGCCTGCACTCTAACGATTACACCACGTAAGCGGTACAGCTAAACGTGCTGTTAAAGCTAGAGCATGGTATATATTACCATGCTCCATTTTTGACGAACTTTGAAAATTATTTTTGAGCAAACGGCTCAAAACAGCATAAAATTCCGTTAACACAAGTTATTTCTATTTATGTACTACACGTACGAAAAGTTTCATTCAATTTGGTGTTGGACAATTGGAACACTACCCTTGTAAGATCTCGGACTCTACACTTTCCCAAGTCATGAATAAGGAGGAGTGACTTGGGATGTGTGGTGACCCGATTTGGCGGGGGAAAGGTAACGTGTTTGGAAGGCGTCAATCGTTGTTATACAACCGATAAACAAAAATAATTGTATCGATGCAGTTCGATACTTATCGATATAAAATATCGATAAGTCGTATTTCGATACATTTTGCAGATAGACGCCATTTTCAAGTGTTGAACTTTATTAAAACGGAACAGTTTTATAACTTCTATCTTTTCAGAGTTATACAGCAACGGTTCTTCACGCTGCAAAGTCACTGGGTCGAGGTTTGCGTGAACTAAGTGATGCTGTGGCGAGCAGTTTGACTGGTAATGCACAACAAAAACCTGGGTTAATTGGACAAACTGCGCAAGGCGATATACAACAAAAAGGAATTGTTACAATTTTGGATATTGAGGTTAGTAGTAAATTTGTCATAGAATTCATTTTTGAAAATGAGAACATTAGAAGATCATCAAATAATAGTTTCGGTGAACATATAAATAGTGATAAGAAATGATTGGATTAAGACAATTTAAGATGACTTTGAACATAACTTAAAATTAAACTTTTGCAATCGAGACAATTTTCATAGCAGTCTGTGGTATCTCGAGACGTGACTGAGCGAGGCATCGACGTGTTTAGTCCACGTGGTGCCGAGCTAATCGCGCTACCCATGTACCATAGTCTGGCGCCGAAATGGCGCCTTTTGAGTGCAATACAGAGGTCGGAAATCCTAAAATTATTTTTTGAAAAGGAATAAAATGAATGCAGTAGTCGATGCATGGTAAACCCAAACAAAAATACTTTTCAAATGTTGGTACCTCTACCCTAAATTACAGCAGTATTCAGAATGTCTGGGATGTATGTGTTTTATTCGTTTAATTTTCATTAGTTGACATAAATTATTATTGTGCATTGTTTGAATATATTCATTTTAGGTGGATTACTTTATGTTAAGCTTACGATCTATTGATTACATCAACAGATAGAATGTCATTCCTTATTTATCATTCTAAACTTTTTATTATAATTTATATATCGCCACACAAATATTTTCAATTTTCAGAAACCTCAATCAGATGAAATGTCCCAATCTGTCGACTCCGTAATAGCCCACTTTGCAGCGCACAAGGAAGCTGTCGTATGCCTCAAGTTCGACCCTAGCGGTCTGCTGCTACTGACGGCTGACAAACGCGGCTACGACTTTCACCTCTTTCGCATCCAACCCCACCCCGCAGGTCCAGCCCTCGCCGCTGTTCACCACCTTTACATTCTCCACCGTGGCGATACGAGCGCACGAGTTCAGGACATGTCCTTCAGTCCCGACTCTCGTTGGGCGACCGTCTCAACGCTACGTGGCACTACGCACGTCTTCCCCATCACTCCATACGGCGGTAATGTAGGCGTGCGCACGCACGCCACCGCGCACGTTGTCAACAAAATGTCTAGATTCCATCGTTCCGCTGGTTTAACCGTGGAAGGCAGATCAAATAGCCCGGTATCGGCGTTGGAAACTCCAAGCAACTCCAACCTACCATATCACAATCCACGCCTGCCGCCGTATCCGCATCCAACTGTCGTACAACCCCTTGCGCAGATCCGCCAACCGCTCTTTATTCAAAGTGCGAGTGTTCAGGCGCGTCCACCCATGGGTAGGCAGCGTTCCGGGTCGTCATCGGAGGAAAACACTCAGATTGTGTTGCGCGTGACAGCTTGCTTTGCAGCAGCTCGTGCTTGGATTGAATCACCTTCAGCTACGAGAGAGCCGGTAATGAAACCGCAGGTGAAGCCAGTTGAGAGCTTATTTATCATGTCGCTGCATGGATCGTTGATACAATACGACTTGGAGCCGAGAAGTGCGGCGTCCGTACCCAAAGAAAAAATCTGCGATGATACACTGATTGAGTTGAATGTGACGGCGAAAGCTCAGTGGGTTCTGCAGAGAATGCCGACTGCTAAAGATGTGCAGCTTCCTTTATCTACGGGGAGTTTGATGTTGATTTCTCCACCAGAATCCTGCAACCGAAGTAAACCTGATCATACGGATGATAAGTGGTTGTCGCAGGTAGAAATTGTTACTCATGCTGGTCCTCATCGTAGATTGTGGATGGGACCACAGTTTACTTTTAAAACTTATAATAATTCTGTCAGTGGGTAAGTGAAGCTTGTGATCTCGTTAACTCCAAAAATTGTGACAATTATGGTGGTATTAGAAATGTATAGTTTCTCTAATTTGATACTACGGGTGGCTACAAGTATCAATCTAGGTTGCAGTACTTGAAACTGAGAGTGTCAAATTTTTTTCGAAAATATTGAAACTAGAAATTGATCAAATCGGTCTAAGAAATAGATCAACTGGGTCTTGGGGGGGATGCTGTCTTCAGATTGAGATAAATTTTCCATAAGGGCATTCCACTATTCCAAATGAATAGGGGGCAATGATGGGGACAATTTCTGTCTCGCGCTAGAGTGCCAAGGCTCAGGCTTGAAAACAAAACACAAGGAATACTTTAATTGTAAATTAAGTATTGCTTTAATTTAAGCAATTAATTTAAAAAAAAAGTTTAAAAAACTGCCAATAAATGGCGCCAAAGGTGATTTTAGATACCAAAGAGAATCGATACTTTCAAATTTTTTGATACCTTAAAGTTACTCCTTAGATAACATTTGAAACTCTAACTCTCTTTGTAACTGAATAGCCATTTAATTCAGTTAATTCGACATATTTCAATTAGCTACCGGAATTGGACACATTCAAAACATGCCTAGTTTAACAAATGCATTTATAAAGTTACAATTGAAATACTGAAAAGTTGTTCATCTCAAATTAATTGTTAAAATTGGGTAACATTGTCTATGTTTCAGTAATTCTATGAATATAATGGATTCACAAGTAGTGGAAATAGGCAGGTCGAAACCAGTCAACATGCCTATTAGTGCAGCTTATCCGATACTTATCGAGGCTGGATCGGTAAGTAGCTGTGAACCATCGCCGAAGCTTCTCAACACGTTGCAAAAAAACTTTGAAGAGTTTGGTAACTGGACAGGGGAACTGCAACTTCGGGAGGATCTCGCTGATGCCATGTTGGAATCACCTGGTGTTAGAGAGTCGGGTATGTTCGCATGCACTTAGTATAATTCAGTACTCATGCTTTTAGTTCACAACAGTTTGTTGACATACAGTATATTATACTGTAGAATTATCTACATAGTTCATTTTACATTCGCATATAATACAACTTTAATTAACCGAATCGTGAAAAACTGAAAATGTTCATGAGATGCTTTAAATTAAATTTTAAACGTTTTCGGTTAATTGGAGCTAACTCCTTAAACAGTGTATTTTTGCAAAAAAATTAGTTGGTGCATCAGTTTCTTGGTTATTAATAAAAAGTAACGCACCTGAGACAACTGACGGTGCCAACATTTCTGCAAGTATCGATATTTTTGGTATGAAAAGTATTGATACTATTTCGGCATTAAAAGTATCGAAAACACCTCTGACGCTATCTATTAACATCTTTTCGTATCGATACATGAAATACATGTATACAATAATAATCATTAAAATGAAATATCGGTACTAATACGTTTTTAACATCCTTACAATTAGTTCTAAACATTTTAACGCCTATTACGGTGGTGACTGGTCTTGAATTCTTGGAATGCACCAATGTAACAAAGTTTATTAAATCGCTTTATATTAAAATATAAACACGTACATTAAGTTGGTACACAAGGATCAGATTTAGCCAACGGCAGGCATCTACTAGAAACCAAAGGCAGAAATGTAAATCTCCTCTTTCTTTCTTGACAATTACTCAATAATAACGTGTGCGTGTGGTGTTTCTCTAAACTATATCAAGCTTCCAATCTTTTGACAATGTTATTGTAATATCTAGGTGAAAATCATTTATAGCTTGTCTTGCGCTGCGTTGTTTGCCTGCCGCCAGACGAATCTTTCATTTGCACTTCCTCTTTTTTGTGTCCGTTATTTATTGCCTAATTTTCGTTATGACGTCATTATTATATACAGTACACATTGTTTCTGTTGTTTTGCAAATTGCCCTCCCCTTCTATTGCGTCTCACGATGAATTCAAATCGGTAATACCTGCCATTGGCTTTTTCTGTTCAGGTGGACGCTGCGTGATCGTGTCGATGAAAACGCAATGCCACGGCGGGGGCGGTCTCGCGGGCGGCGCGCCTTTGGTCGGCGGCGGCGGATGTGTAGCGAAGGTAGTGAATCCACTCGGCATGGTGGTGACGGTGCACTCTGACGACGAATCGGAGGCGTCGGACGCGGCAGCGGCGGCGCAGAAGGACGAAGTGATCCATGAGAATTGCGATGAGGCGTTGTTTCGCCCCGTGGTTGCCTCCAAGGCGGTGGTGTTCGCCGAGCCGAAGAATGTGCGCACGAAAATTGCCACGAACGTGTTGCATCACAATAAATGTACCCCGAAGTATCCAGAGAATGTTAGAAATGTTAAGCCTCTGGTTAAGCCTTTGCTCGAAGAAAAGAACGAGGCTGAAACGTCGTTGACATTTGTAAAAACGACGAAAACTAACAGCAACAATAAGAATAAGACGATGAAGCCATCAGAGCGTCAAAAAGAAAATGTTAGTCACAAAGAGAACTTTAGCCAAAAGCAAAACGTTATTCAAAAAGAAAGCGTAACACAAAAAGAAAACATTATCTGCAAAGAAAACATTGAAGAAAATATATTAGATGTTCCTAGTGAAACTGTAAAGTCAAATTCTTCGAAGAAACAAAAGAAGGAAAAGAAGAAACTCATCGACTTGCCAACACCTAATATCGAGGAAACAACTTTCATTTCGGAGGCTTTTGATGCGATTGGAAGTACTATAGACATGGACGAATTGGATACTGCCGCGTTTGAAACACTTCAACCTACTCTATCAAGCATATCAACATCAACTACTCTCATGACAGAAATAGATATACCCGAGGTACATTTCAGCAGTAATGAAGCAACTGTTGAACTGCTGCAGGATTCCTTTTTCGATGCCAGTGAAGCTTGCCAAGACATTGAAATAATCAAGGAAGAGACTTCCTTTGCGCACGAATTCGACATTGAGGAAGATCTCAAAGAACCACTAAGTACTAAAATTGATGTTTTTGACTCAGAACCGGCTCCATCAACGAATTTCTTGAGGTTAACCTCGATTGAAAGAGATAACGAGGTTATAACATCTTCTGATGAGGTTACGGGAAGCGATGAGAAGACCTACACAAAGAAACCACGGAAACCGAAAGCAAAGCTTGGCGTGCGCATTGGTAGTCAACCTGTAATAAGCTCTAAATGTGAAAAACAGGAAGACAAGCAACCGGAAGTGTCAGAGGTTAAGCCTTTGCCAAGATCATGGAGTTCAATAGCGTCGGGAACGAAAAATGTCGATGTTTGTCTACCGCCACCTGATTTGGCACCATTGGAAGAGTTTACTTTTTCATTGCCAATGATGGATTACAGTAAGGTGCTTAAAGAAGATAAGAAACTTCATGTTGAAGAACCAGAAGTTGAGGTTACATCTCGTGACAATGAAGACGATAAATGTACGGAAATGGATTTGTTGAAAGTCGAAGAATCGAAGAATTCTGATGAGAATTCAAGTAGTCAAACGGAGACAACTGAAAGTGATGACTCCAGCAAAATTCCTCCGGTAATCATGGACACTGAAGAAGATGTCATTCAGCAGGTGGAAGTCAAACCGAAGTCGATAAGTAATAAAAGCAAAAAGTCGAAGAAAAAACGACGATAATTGTGCTTAAACTAATTTTATCATAGAATATATGAAGGTAAACATACAAAAACCACGCAAAAAAAACTTAATAATCAAAAGAGAAGTACTAAAAATTGGCACATTGTTTGGAAATAAGCTTTGAAATGAAATTGAGATTATAATGGAAGATATGCGGATAAAAATATCTAAGCTTTACTGATGTTGATATAGTGAGTAGTTAGACAAATGTACTTGCAAATTTACAGCATTCAGTTTATAAAATGTACCAAGATCGCACATTTTAACAGTATCTGAAATCGTTTTACTGAAATTTAACGAAAACTCGGACCAAAAACCGTGAATTACTCACAAATTCTGCATCGCCTCCCAAGGTTAACGTTTTAATCTCAATGCTTCTAGGTTTTGTGTGAAACAGTAGCTTCATTGGAATGCTTAACATGTGCAGATTTTATAGATAAATGTATATGATCAAGTATGAATATGACAAGTGAACATTTAGGTCTACAAAGCTCTATTTTACGTACGTATAAAGTTTCTAAATGTTCACGCAAATAAAAAAAATGATACAAAAATGATATAAAAATTCCAAAAACAATGTGTTCGAAATAATCTTATTTATTTTAAGAATGTATTATATGAAATAATTAAGTTATTTAGAGTTTTATGGACGATCAAAGAAAAATTGGGTTTCTTTATCCGCTTAACCTAACAATGAGAACGACAATCCTTGACATAGAAAACTACCTAACCTAATTTGTAAGTATTGTAACCTAAAATTACTCATATCAAAACGAATATATCGCTGACAACAACAATTGCGTGTTGCTGATGCACAATTTCGCTTTGAACGTCCAGTATTATAAAACGTCGTGTAAATGATTAACCTATTAAGTTGACTACGTAAATTGTACGTAGTTTGCTGTCGATTGTAAATATGTAGATGCATTCATTAATGTTAATTTCATTCGTAGCAGGAGATATAAATGCAGTCGGTAGTTGTATCTATGATTGTTTAGACGTAATCGTTAAGTTCACAGATACCTAATACTTCTGAAAATAGATACCTAAACGCCGATTTAACAAGGTATAAAAAGAGTGATACAGAAATTAATAATTAACATAAGAGATTAAGAAATAACGAGATTAGGAGACATACACTCTTACTTCGGAAAGAATATTTTCGATTAACCTAACCTCAACAATGTACTATTTTGATTGTTTGGAGAAAATGTTTGTCATCTTTGTTTTACGGACTAAATTTGAATATTGAAAAGTTTTGGAACTTGAAATACGAACTAATGGAAAGATTATTATTACTTTTTTGTGGTTAACGTAAATGTAACGAAGATACAGAAAAGTAAAACCGTAGAAGTCTGTGCAGAAATTACACGTAAGGGTAATGAAATGTGAAATGAACGCAAATAAAAGTTTATAAAACCAGAGTTTTTGGTTGTAGTATTATAGTGTGTATTGACATATTTCTTGTTAACCTTAAAACAAACGTTTGTAGATTATGTGCGAATGTATTTAATAACCTTAAAACAAACGCTCGTAGGTTATTGATTTGCCGAGGGTAATTATAAGATATTTTCATTATAGGTGAACAATCTACGACCGAATGCATTTACCGCGACGCCGAGGATTTCAGTTCGGCGTCCAGCTTCAGTTCTGCAAGTCGTGCATCGCCGACGCCATCCTGCAATGGCGACATGTTGCTCCACTTTCCGGGTGATTCCAGCAGTTCAATTTAACTGCACCCCTCGAAATTTTCAATATGTAAACCAGAGACAAGCAACTTTCCCTTTATTTTTAAGCGTCTTTTTCAATTCCCCGTTTATTTTCTTTACTTTGATTTTTGAAATGATTGACGTAGAATGTGATAACGGATCGAAATCAATATTTACTTGGGTGCTAAACGGTCTCATGAGCCTAGAAATTGTGATAGCAAGACATGAAATTGATTGTTTTGTGAAAATTGGCGAATTATTGAGTTGAGAAACCAGTGAGATTGAATAGGGAAGTGAGGTTGAATGAGCAATATTTTCGTAGTTTTTTGAGTTTAGAGGTTAAGTATTCTTGGTAAAATGGATGGAGTTTCTTTTAGGTTATGATTTTTCTTTGTTTAGTTTCTCATTTTACTCCATTCTATGTGTTTTTTATGGAATAATCTTCAATTGTTAATGGACATGTGTAGAACTTAAGGCATGATATATATGCACAATATTTGATATTACTCAAAATAATGAATGTTTAATCAATTATGTGTGACATTTATCGCATTTCCATTGGATATTTTTATAAAATCTGAAACAATATAATCATTTAAGTATGAGATAAATACAATAAGATGTGCAACCACAATGATAAAGTTTTTGCCCGCTTCCGGCGGTGGGTAGAATGAAATAAATTACATTGCTATACAGATCGGTGTGACCCAGACCATGGGTTACACTAGAGGTTTCCAAATTTGTTATATCTGCGCCCCCTTTTTAGTACATTTTTGGTGGCACCCATGTTTCGAAATATTTTCTTCGGGCCTTTCAATTTTCATGACAAAGTAACGTCCATACATAAATTTTCGCGCCTTCCCTTAGATTAGTCCTTGCATCCCAGTTTGGAAACCTCCGACTTATGCAATGCTCCTCCACTGGAGACTGTACAGCGCTCATATCTTGGTGTCTTGGAAGGGGTCTGCAATTTATTCAGGGCTGCGATGAAAATGTGCATAACACCTCGTGGGGTAAGCAACTTTTTGATTATATGTGCGTGAGTGACTTAGCCATCCTAAACAGAGGGGCGCACCCTCTTAAAGAAGGTTTCCTTCTCGAGAAACCTTCCTTGCTGGAGTAAGAAACTAGACCGACTGTGAAAATCAGCTAGGAGTTTCTTCAACAGGGCGAAAAGTACTGCCACCTGGTTACCCTAAGAGAAAGACCTCAAGGATTACAACAAAGAGCTCAGAGAGCGAAAAGGGAGGCGTGGGAAGCATATTGTGAGGGCATTCATCATTGGGCCTCTAAGTTATCAGAGTCAGACTTTGAGCTTTAAGCTAGTTCTTCTCCGGCTGACCCTTAGTTTTGGGTGTATTTGGTGGCATATATACAAGAAGCGACTCTGCGTAATTTCGTTCAACGTGAACGGTTCACACCTCGCTTGAGCACAAAAATCGTGGCAGCCACAGTACGCCGTCGGAATTCTACACCACAGGGAAAGCCTGGAGTTAATTTTTGGAACCCACTTCCCTGGATCAACGTTGCTAACGACTATACATAAATCTGCGTTAGAAACCTCGGGAGCTAAGTGCTCCAACAGGAACTTGCCTCTTCACACCAGGCAGTCAAGCCGCATATCAAGCAGGCAAATCAACGGGCGAAGCGCATCACCACCTAGTAAAGGAGATAGAGCTCTATTATAATGCGCTCCTTGAGTTCCTGTTGAGCAGCGGTTTTGTAATCCGTTCACCTTGGGCCCAGAAAGAAAGTGTGTCCAGACGTGTTAGCCTCTTCATTTTCCATTCTTGGATGGAACCCTTGCCGATTTAGTACAGATACTCACCAAAGCAGTCACCTCCAGTCAGGAACTGCGTCAACCATTGGTTGGTTTCCCCGTGATGTCGATATTTATATTAACAGATATAGGAATTAGTATGGCCTCTATATTAAAATATAAAATAGGACGTGATCATGCACCTCAGGACCCGCGGACATGGGCTATTCAGTCGTGAGTGAACGGCAACAATGAACGAAATACTCGATATCTACATTTATCCAAATCAGAATATCGCTATTTCGCCCTCGATATTAATCGATAAATTTTTGATAAGGCCAATATTTCAACCGGCGAGCAAACATATTTTCAACTTTCTTTTCCTTTAGTATTGTATCTCTTCTAGGAACCTTTTCTCTACTTCTCAACCTATTTTTATTGCACTACACATGTCCAGAGACTCGCGCCTTAATTCACGTGGCGATTGTAAGCGCCACGGCCTACCCAGCGGTATGACGGTTCCGACCGTTTTCAGCACCATAGCTGCGTCGCTGGCTTTTCCCAGAACGGTCAAAACCGATGCCGCTTCCATCTCCAAAGTAGAAAAGCGACCTTCTTTCCTGCACCTCTCCTTGGTGCGCTTAGTCAATGAGGAGATAGGTTCCCTACCCCAACCCCGCGCACGCGGCTCTTCTAAGCCGCACGCAACTTTGCGAGGGCAGACAGCTGTGGCAAACAGTCCACAGATCATATGTGGTCTCAAACCTCGGTCAAGAAAAGTCGCGAACGAACTTGGTGTGCCCTCAATCTACTTCGTATATCGTGCTGTACATTAGAACGTTTGCTCGTCGCGTTTGGTGTTAG
>JAODAC010027589.1:0-16093 GCA_027575185.1 Mimaenictus wilsoni
ATGCTTCGAATAATTTATTTTACTTTAATTAGATAATTTCGTGTTTGCAATTGTCTTTCTGGAATGATATGATGGAAATTTCTGGAACTCAGTGTATGAAGTGTTACACTAACCTAATTGTTATCACGTACTTCGATTCTGAAAATTATTTAACAATGTTAACAACTATAACATAGCCTATTTTGTGTGTTCATGTGGGATAATATTTGCAAATACTTACAGTAACCAATCGACTGCGATAATAAGCGTAACATCTTCAGCAGGCAAACCCACAGTATCCAAAACCATCACCATCGTAACCAAACCAGCCTGAGGTATACCTGCCGCCCCAATACTCGCTGCCGTCGCCGTAATACTCACCGCCACCAAACTCCCCAGACTCAGTGAAATACCCCGAACTTGTGCGATAAAAATGGCAGCTACCGCCTCATAGAGGGCAGTACCATCCATGTTAATCGTCGCTCCTATCGGCATTACAAACCTTGCAACTCTACTGTCGATATGATTGTTATCTTCAAGGCAACTTATTGCTACTGGTAGCGTCGCCGAACTTTATATAACAAAAAACAAAATATGGTGGTTATTTTGAATACTACTGAAGATTATGAGTGCTAATGATGAAATTAACTTTAAAATACCAGTACCTGGATGCTGTTCCGAAAGCAGTAGCCAAAGCCTGTCCCATATTGACGAGATACCGGAAGGGTGATTTTCTCGTCATTATAAGGTACATTAAAGGCAGGACAATGAAGCCATGCAGGGAGAGGCCGAATAGGACGGTCATGAAGTACATCCCTAGCTGGCCGATGATGACGCTGAAGCTCTCCATTTCGAGGATTTTGGAGGAGACGAGGAAGAAGATGCCTACTGGGGAGAACCAGATTACCCAGTTTGTGATTGTCATCATGGCGGCACTCATGCCTTGAAAGAAGATGATTAGTGGTCCTGCAGCTGGTCCCATTTTGCCTAAGGCGATTCCTAGTGCTGTGGAGAAGACGACGAGGCCGAGAATGTTTGTGCCGGAGACGTATTCGTGGGACATTTGCCAGTGGTGGATTTCAGCTAGGTGAGAATAATGAAATTTCATTAAAACATATGTTTGTTGGTGAAGACGGGAAAGACCATGACTATGACGGACATTTACTTTGAGGTTACAGTGATTAACCACTTGTTTAAGATATATTTACTTTGATATGTTATTTTGGGTTAAGTGTAAGATATACTTATAGCAAGATATAATACAGAAAACAAAAGATGCAGGAAGCAGAAATTAACAGGCAAGAAAATATCATGGGGGCCATTTTAGGACATCCGCCAAACAAGGATCTGGGACAGCAAATATAACCCCTCATATCGAGTACACTAAACTCGTACGGAGTCCTCAGGGATTGTGTCATTGCGGAAATTAACAAGGCAGCACGGATATCAGGTGCGCTGAACAGGCCGATTTGGAAGAATAAAACACTGTCACTGGAATGTAAGACCCGCATATACAGAGCGTGCGTGAGATCGATCCTAACGTACGCAGCTGAAACTAGAGCTGATACAGCAGACATGAAGCGAAGGACGAGGTTGGTAGAAGCCTGAGAAGCCTTCGAGCAATAGCCGGCTTCACACTGCTGGATCGGAAGAGGAACTCCTACATGAGAGAGAAATGTGGTGTCCCTGACGTAGTACGGTGGATTCGGGGGCGTAGACTGGAGTGGAAAACTCATGTTTCAAGAATGGCACCTGACCGTCTAGCTAAAATAGCCAGAAAAGGAAAAACAAACACAAAACGGCACCTAGGCAGTCCTCCAAGAAGATGAAAAGACCTCCCAAGAAAAGCAGGCAAACCCAACATGATATCGTCACAATAAGTCGCAACGACTTACGATAAAAAGAAGAAGATATCGAGTACACCAAGTGGTAGAAGACGGCCCAGATATATGATGAATGAGCACTTGCGGAATATTAACTTAGGCTAGGTGTGGATCGGAAGAGAAAGTCAGCAAATAGTGCATGGAGAAGAAATTTGGGAGATGTGTGGTTTCTGAGGAGGGACAAGGTACTTGAGATCGTCTGGCAAAAGACTGGCCGACATTTGGAAGATACAGGAGGGAGGGAGACATTAACAATCAGATAATGGAATAGCATCTATCAAATAAAAGAAAGAAAGGATGACCAAGAATTACTTGTAGGTCGAAAATGGAAAGGAACCTAAAAGAACTGGGAGTACAAATGATGGAATGCATTCAGAAATGAAAACAGGCAAATAGAGATTGATCCAAAGATCTGAAAACTTCACAGAAGTAGCTACACTCGAAGGTGGAAGGCCAGTTATTATTAGTTGAGCTTCAGAAAATGGTATAAATGTCTAGAGAGCGCCTAAAAATAATTTGTCATAAAATCATACCTGTTCCCTTCAAAGGCGCAATCAAAATAGTGCGGTACTAAAAGATACAAAAAATTATAACCGCAATAACGTAAAAAGCTAACAACCTTACTTGTTGAATGCAAGCTTGAACTAAATTCGGAGGAAACATGTTCCTAAAAATATACAAATTAGTAACCTCTTTAACTCTACAACAGTTTTCATAACCTAGAAAACATCAAACGATTTCTAGGTTATCAAAACTTCACGTTAAACATTTTAACCTATTTAAAGATTGAAACATACGCTGTTAAAATTGAAAATAAGTCAAAATGTAAAAAAAATACTTGAAAGTTACCTAAACAAATCCATAACTGTATCAACAGTGGTGACATTACGTGACATTCCAGCACGTGCAATCGATTCCGAATCGCCACGTCCCGGATGTATGAGCGTAACGACAATAATACCCAAAACGACTGCACAAATCGTTGTCGCCAGATAGTAACAAATTGCACGGTAGCCAATCCTTCCCGAAAGCGATAAATCTAAGGAACCAATTGCCGAAATCAACGATGAAACTATCAGTGGTAATATTAGAGATTTCAGCATTCGAAGGAAGATATCCCCGATGAAATTAACATAAGAAATTTGTCGCAATGGCCATTGGTCATCCCGTGCCCCTCGCAGAATAAAACCGAACATAACTCCACCCAGCATCCCTGTCACGGTCGCCAACGTCAATATGTTCGACCTTAGAAACGTCCGCCATCTTGTTTGACTGTGTTTTGGCGAATTCATTGAAGATTCCTAAAATAATGAACCTTAATATACTATGTTTACCACAATTAGCCATACTTACAAATTATTCCTTTGAGAATGATGAGTTTTAATGAGAAAATTGATTAATTTTACCTTTTAAATCAACTAGCACTAGATTGATACATTTATTCAGATTATCTCTTGATTTTTCACGGTTAATTTGATGAGTTTTATCGTTTTGGGCGTTTTAATTAGAAGATTTGTGTTGATAAAGCGTTATTGTTAATCTATTTTTATGTTTTTAGTTGTGCGTTTTGCAGCTGGCACACCTCTGTTACATGGATTGCGTGTGGATTGTCGGTTGGGAAAGAGAGAAAAGAGGGGACCCCAATAATCAAAATGGGAATTAATATTTCGGGATGGGAATGGCGGATGCGTGCGATGATCAACTCCCTTGCGACTTCCGCGGAGCCGGCGCGGCGTTTAAACAAAGGGCGAATTAAATGGACTGGCATGGATACACGACTGATTTGTACGTGTATACTCTGAGCATTGGCACAGATATTAATTGCTGTTACCGAACAAGGCTTTGCTTTTTCATTATTTATTCAAGTATAGGCTTTGGTATTGCCATTGGTTGCGTTCTATGGGAGTGTAAATATTGGTGGTAAGTTTAACAAATGTAAATTATTAAGTTTTGTATAAGATTGTGGGTTGTATTTCATTGTGTCAAGATAGTATCTGATATCAGACTTGAGATTTGATAAAATCAGGGAAGTGAGGTAGAATTTTACAAAATTTACACTCGCATGTCTAGAAAAACGTTACAAGTAGTCATAATTTTAAATAGTCCTGTTAAAGTGTTTTTGAGGTTAATTGAGAATGTGTTAGGTTATGTGACAAAGAATAATTCTGTCGAATTGACTACATCTTGTAGGAAATCATATGATCAATGAATGGTCCATTTTTTCTTTTTGTTGGGGTTATTGTACTAACACTGATGCTTTTAGATGTGACTGATTTCAGACATAAGATTTGATGAAATCAGGAAAGTGAGGTAGATTTTTACCAAATTTACACTCGCTTGCCTAGAAAAACGTGTTAAGTAGTCATAATTTTAAATAGTCTATTAAAGTGTTTTTGAGGTTGATTGAGAATGTGTTAGGTTATGTGACAAAGAATAATTCTGTCGAATTGACTACATCTTGCATCTTGAAATCATATGATCAAAGAATGGCCCATTTTTTTCTGTTGGTTGAGGTTATTATACTAACACTGATGCTTTTAGATGTTGATGTTTTTTTCCTCATACATTTCTTTCTAAAGCTATGAATCCTTTCTTTTTTCCATTACTTTCGTTCTAAGAAAGTATAAATATTGGTAGTAAGTTTAAGAGGTGTAAATTATTAAGCTTTATATAAGATTATGGGTTATATTTCATTGTGTCAAGATAACGTCTGACATCAGGCATGAAATTTGTTGAAATTAGGGAAGTGAGTTAGATTTTTACAAAATTTTCACTCGCATTTCTAGAAAAACGCTTTAAACAGACATAATTTTAAATAGTCCTGTTAAAGTGTTTTTGAGGTTAATTGAGAATGTGTTAGGTTATGTGGCAAAAAAAGAAGGTTGTCGAATTAACTACATCTTGCAGGATCTCGTATGATTAATTAATGGTCAATTTGTTATGTTTGTTGAGGTATTAACACTATGATGATTTCAGATGTTGATATTTTTTTCTCGGACATTTTTTTCTTAAGCTGCGAATATTTTCTTTTTCAAGAAAGATAGTCAAGATTGTGTATGTCATCAGACATGAGATTTGATAAAATCAGGGAAGTGAGGTATATTTTTACATAATTTAGTCTGGCATGTTTAGAGATACGTTTTAACTAGACATAATTTTAAATAGTCATGTTAAAGCATTTTTAGTGTTTGAGGTTAATTTAGACTGTTTTAGGTTATGTGTCAAAGAAGAATGGTGTCAAATTGACTACATTCCTGCAGAAAAAAAGAGAATATATGCTAATTACATTTCTCAAGGATATATTTGTAGAAGTTATAAGCTTTATTTTTTAATAAGCCATTATCAATTGAAAATTTTGCTAAACTCTTCGTTTATCCTTATTTTTGGATTAGAAATAGCAACCACCTCAACCTTAGATATTTCCTTCGCATTTTCCAGCGCCACCAAGAACCAGAACGCATTGAGTCTGGTGCTGCTACCTGATATGATGGCAGGACGAGGTGTACCAGAATGCAAGGCAACTCTTAGAGCCGACCAACTGGTTGAAGAAGCTGGGGAAGCCAAGGCTCATTAGCGAGTTTTAGGGTTAGGGAAGAAAATTGACCACAGATGTTGAATGACAGAGGTTCGTATTCGATAAAAAATGAAAGAAATAAAGAAAAAGCTAATGGAACTATCATATTTCCCAGAAACGAACGTCTAGAAGTAGTTTGAGGATATGTTCCTCAAGAAAATTATGATAGATTCTGCTTTATACGATAAACTAATAATATTAAGCATGAAATCATACTTAATAGTGTACTATTTAGTAATTAATACGCAAGGGCACTTAAAATCGCATAAACGTATAAATTACACAAGTTTCGCATTCGTACTTCGCACTTGGGTCTCGTCTCTTGTCTTCCTGCGTATTGGAAGTGGAAGTGTGTTGAAGTGGCTCAGCTCAGCTTATTGTCAACGAACGGAATATTCTGGGTTTATCCACCAACGAGTGCGTTCGCTTTCGATTTACACATTTTGTGCTTATATACGCTTCACATGCGTTTACTGGTTAGTTTGACATAAACTAGTTTCGGTTACGGAACGGCGCGGTGTGTTTAAATCACTTTTTCGCATTTACTCACAATCAGTTTGGGTTTTTACAATTTGGAATCAGGCAGAGAAGGAAATAAGTGATAACGCTACGATTTATTTATCACCGTTCGAGTTTTATTCTCCAAATATAACGGATATTTCGCGGATGATGTCAATGGTAAATATTTATTGTTGCAAGGTAATAAGTCCTGTACTAATATTCCTTCTTAAAAAAGAAAAACTATATCGTCTTGATAACATCATTTTAATTTATAGAAGTACATTTTTCGCATTCTTCTAGTAGTGCTATTACCTCAAATGTCAAATAATGAGAAATTTGAGGTTATAGAATTATTTAACCTGATGTTAACTGATGTTTTACGGAAGAATGTAAAAGAGTGTAAAATATTTACAGTATAACTAATCCGAGAAACTTCTAACAACTTCTATAATTTAATAAAGTAAAATTTCATGAAAATATCTGTTAAAATATTAATATTCCTATAGGTTAGGTTAGGTTAGATGTTCATATTCCTATAGGTTTTCTTATTTTTATAAATACATTTTATTCCAAAGTTCCAAATAACATTATCGTTCATTAACAAAGCAACATTTATAAATACGCAAAACACTTTACGAATTCCCTTTCGTTAGCAAAACAATGAAACTATAATTACCCTAAACCACCAAACCTTAATGGTTAATAATTACCGATCACGCGAGACACACACAGCACGCAGCAATTAAATTTGACGCGATCCTGACCCGAATTATTACATATAACCAGCTGAAACAACAAAAATTCTTCAAATATTAAAAATAGTTCGGCACCTTCGCCACTTTATGAAATCCGTTCGAAGACGTCAATTTATAGTTTTGTTTTCTTATTAACCAAAGTAATTGTGCATTAGTGCAATTGTGTTGCGTCAATGTTGATGAATTATTGAACGATTTGCCAAACATTGACGTCGCGTCGCATCCTGTGGTTCAGGTGTTCACGTTGGCAACAATTGTATACGATCTAGTCACTTATTGCGAGTTACCCCAAGTCATCCAATGCAAAATATGTTTGTTTTATCACTCAAGGTAAAAATGTTAATTATTTTATGCGTCTCTGGCGCCAGTTGATGGTACTAATGATAGTATGTTCGATGATAAACATATTTATGTTTTATTGCGTTAAGAAATTGTTTGGATAGATTTTTATGATATTTTGAAAAATATGTGAAAAATATGAGCAAAATATGTTTATTGAAGTAAAACTTTTATAAGCGCGATTGTCTTAGGGAGTAAACTGGTGAATATGAGCCGGAATTAGACGGCCGACAGTGGTCAAACGTGCGATAAAATTATTCGCACGGTCTGAGCGGTACGAGCACGCGCTCTTTTCGCAGTACTTTCGCTCAATATTTTTAATATTAAATATGAAGCTATAAGGATGAAACCAACATCAAAATGATCGCCAATTCTTCTACTTTCTCATGACATCAAACTTATTTCAATACAATTATGAAAAAACTCCTTTATATTACTTTTAAATTGAGCTGTTTTATGAAAATTTGCGGTTGATCTGAACTTCAATAGGGGTTTTTCACCGTTATCCGTTAATCGAATAATGTGCCATATATATCAATTTATTATCCTTTTTATGCACATTAACATGGTATAAATATTTTTCTGAATGGTTTTGTGCACCTATCGATTATACATTGTTTTATAACATGATTCATGCATCATACACAACACGTTAAAATTTTCATAAAACAGCTCATTTTAACACCAGGATAAAGGAGTAAGTCTGATACGATGAGAATGTAGAAGAGTTGGGGATCATTTCGATGTTTGTTTTATCTTTACAACTTCATATTTAGTACGAAAAATCTTGAGGAAAAGTACTCCACGAAAATTGTGCATCCATTTGCACAATTTTACAGGAATGACGCAAAACGGTGGTTTTTGGCCACTGTGTGGCGTATAGCTTAGAAAATAACAATCCGATTTTAACTTTTCTACTCTTTTATTTATGTTTACTGTTTTAACTTGAGAGATTGGCTATTTTTTTAGTCTTTGTTCTTTTTAACCATTGTTTTTTTTTTCTGTGGTGAAAAAAATAGGTGAAAACTTTAAATTATTTTAACCTTCTCACGTGCTGTTTTTAAAATTCCAAATGTTATCACAGTGTTTTTGAGCTAATTAACTTGCGCCGCAACTGATAAAAACAGTCAGTCAATTGCTCAAGAATGTTTTATTCATTTGTGAGCTCATAAAAGATGATTGACGTGTACTTGTTTTCAGAGTGCAGAGTCCATTCGATTTTTTAGTTAAACTTTCTCTTTAACAACTGTAAATGTGGTTGAAATGGAAGCTAACCAGTGTTGTGTTGATTTATTTTATTTTCATAGACTATGGCCTTTGCGCATGTAATAAATGTGTAGAAACAGTATCGTTTTCGATGATAGAAAATTAACCCAAACACAAATAGGTTATTGACAATTAACTTAAGAGGATCGGGTCCGACCGATACCACGTAGCGGCAAAATGCAGAACTAAAACGTGAAATTCTAAATTTTGTTCGATAATATTTTCTAATCTGCATGTTACAGAATGCCCATCCTTGTATATATCGATTCCTCATTAAATATAGTTTGTTTTGATTACACCTAAAAGTTGGGTAATTATTGAGTTCTTTATCATGTAAAAAATGTCGAGTTTTAGGTTTTTCATTTTTTTTTCTTCATATTTCCGGTATTGCTAGGATTATATGGATTATATGAGGTATAATATCGGTTCTAAGTAATCAAATGAAAAACTGTCCCAGGAGTTTGAAGATATTTTCAGTCTGAATCGATTGATGCATGATTTATAAACCTAGCAATACGGGAAGTATGAAAAAAAAATGAAAAGACGGAAAAGACGTTTTTACACGATAAATATCTCAATAATTACCCAACATTTAAACGAAAATGTGCATATCAAAACAAACTATATTTAATGAGGAATCGATCCGTACAAGGATAGGCATTCTGTAAGATGCAGATTCGAAAATATTTTAGAACAATGTTTGAATTTCTCGTTTTAGTTCCGCATTTTTTCCGCTACGTGGTACCGGTCGGACTCGGTCCTCTTAAGTTAATTGTCAATAACCTATTTGGGTTAGGGTTAATTTTCTATGATCGAAAACGTAATAGATCCTCATTTTAAACCTTTTTTCTAATATTTTATCCTACGTTCTCTAAACAGCCAAGAAAGAATCTACATAAAAGAGTTTGTTTTTTGTTTTGAGTCAGTTTATCATTTCCATATCAATTATTATTGCTTTTTGAGGTTAAATTACCATAACCACGACAACCACTAACAACTGTTTGAAAACGTCACTCTAACCAGGAACATTGTTGCTATATAATGGTTTTATGTTTGTTTCTGTTGTTTTTTTAAAGTGTATTCGAGTACATTATCATTATCTATCAGATGGCGGTTTCCTGTTGATTTAAATTTACGTAAATAAAATTAGCAAAATAAACCAAATGTAGACAAAATATATTCGTTTATATTTCATTATTTCATCAAATTTCATAAAAACGTAGACAGTAATTAGATAATAAACAAAGGGAAATCTCACTCAACCGAAAAAACTGCAAATCATCGATTTTGAGGTATACTTCAATGCGGAATGATTTGCAATTTATTTTATCGTTCCTAAAAATTTTCTGACTCAACAACTTGGGTCTAAAAAAACTTTATCGCAAATCCATTCATGAATAACTAACATTAACTACATTTGGCATACTTAAAATAAGTTGTATATAAGTAGTTTTGTTTAAAAAAACAATCTTTTATTAACAAGTATAAGAAAAGTTCTTTGCAAGTTTAACATAGGCAACCAGTTGATCACGTGTGATAAATAGTTGCTTACCTGATTTTAATTATAAACAAATTAGATAATTCTCATAATTATTTTTCTTAATTTCTTATTAGAGCCTAGAAAATTTTCATAGTAATTACTACTTATTTTTTGGAGTGTTTTTTATTTGCTTTTGACAGTGATTTTGAATTGATAATATTTAACAAATATATTTTTTATCATTTCGATAAAATGCTATAGGCAACCAGTTGTACATATTCAAACGGATGCAACTGATTACGAATGTAATTGCCTACCGATGATTACCAAATCCATTACAATAATTTATCGGCGATAAACCGTTAGGAAACCGTCTGGTTTTGCTGAGTTGTCGTGTCCGCACAAAGGCACGCACACGCACAGTCGTCTCGCATATTCGTTTCACGTCAGTCATTCACATCTCTCTCGGTGCGCCGATCGCTTTCGAAGACTTGACCCACTTTCCTGCGATTCACTTTCCAATCACTGCTGTGATTTGCACTGCGGGCAAAGTCTCTCCGTATCAGTCTCAGAATTTTCGGTGTTCTAGGTGATTGGAAGGCATCTCGCTCGTCGACACGTCCCTACTTTAACAGGTCAGTGATTCATATTTCGCATATGTAGGTTTACATAACATTCGGCAAAACATCGATTTTTACTCAAATTCCTCCACATTTTTGCGTAGATTTCTCACGACATTTTGCCAATATGCCGTGCCCGTTTTTGACCAAGTTGACCCAGTCCTATGTGAGGAACTATGGCCCTACGCTCCTGAAAACCTTCGGCAGTCAGTGTCCGGTGATGTCCAGGAATATGAACAGTATGGGACCATCTCAAGGTATGATCGAATTAATCAATTACATTCAATTACATTTAGTCTGGTGTTATAACTGATCGTATTTCACCATCAGGCAGTTTGAGCATGTGTTTTATAAATGGATGTGACCTTGGCATGCTTTAACTGTCTAAAATTGTATTTGTAATGAGTGTTTAAAGTTTTATGTTTGAATCGCCTTTTCTAGAAGTTCAGCCTACTGAACCTCAGCCAATTGTCGCACCGATTGGTGTTGCTCAGGCCGAAAGTAAAAGCTGCCCTTTCCTTAAGGAGGTTACTTCCATGGTGAAGGTTGCCAATCAGGAGGATATTATTCAGATTGATACCAAGCAGGAGAAGGAGAGTCTCATTGAAGGTAAGAATATATTAATTTATTTATACATTCATTACATCACAAGGACTTTGTTATGTAACGGGTCTAGAAATCGAAACATGGATGAAATCATATGATTACATTTGGATAGATAATTGACTCATTTTTATAGATTACTAAACACATTTTTGTTTAGTAATCCAATCTATAATGTGTCGTAATTAAAAAAATAGTAAGTTATTGAAGTATATTAGTTAATATAATTTGAGGTAGACAACCCAACATACAATCAAATTTGTTTGCGTACTTTTTATCAAAATTTAAGCAAACAACGTTTTTAAGAACGTTATCGTGGGTCAACATAATTTTACTTAGTCATCGTAGTGAGATTAGGAGGAAATATTTGTTAAACATTTTATATATATCAGGCTTATTAACATTCAGTATATGCAACCAAACATACAATCAACATTTTTAGAGACAAGCGCCAAAATTTAAAAATTTCCAGGCGATGCCTTCCAATATGACCAATTCTTCCATCAACAAATCATGAAGAAGAAAGTGGATCACTCTTATAGGATCTTCAAGAAAGTAAACAGGTTGGCTGGTCCCGGACAGTTCCCCAGCGCTTTGGAGTACTCCTGGGGTGAGCGTCCCATCACCGTTTGGTGTTCCAACGACTACCTTGGGATGTCCTGCCATCCTGAGGTGAAGGACTCTGTGCGTACGGCCCTCGATCAGTTTGGGGCTGGCGCTGGAGGCACCCGTAACATCTCTGGTAATTCGATGTACCATGAGAAATTGGAGCATACTCTGGCTGAGTTGCATAATAAGGAAGGTGCTCTATTATTTACTTCGTGTTTTGTCGCTAATGATTCGACACTCTTCACTCTTGCCAAGGCTTTGCCAGGTTAGTAATTATTTTCGTTTCTTATGTTTTTGTTTCATTTATATTCTTTTCTATATCTATATTTTCTGTGTATTTGGTGTTAGGGTGTCATATATTTTCGGATGAAGGCAATCATGCCTCGATGATTCAAGGCATTCGGAACAGCAAAGTGCCGAAGCATATCTTCAGGCACAACGATCCGGCTCATCTCGAGGAGTTGTTGAAGGCGGTGGATGTGAAAACTCCGAAAATTGTTGCATTTGAGACCGTACATTCCATGACTGGTGCTGTTTGCCCTTTGGAGGTGAGTTAGAAATTGTTTTTTTTTTTTGTAAGATTTAAAATCAAAATTTCGTTTTGTTGTCATTTCCTTGGCGTAAAATCAATATATTTCATTATTGCTTGTTAGACTAAACGGTAATTTACGTTAAAATAATATGTTTTTGCAGGAATTATGTGATATAGCACATAAATACGGTGCTTTAACCTTCGTGGATGAGGTCCACGCCGTCGGTTTGTACGGCGACCATGGTGCCGGCATTGGCGAGCGTGATAATCAAATGCACAAGATCGACATTGTGAGTGGCACTCTCGGGAAAGCTTTTGGAAACGTCGGTGGTTATATCGGTAAGCTTTCTTTCATATTTTTATCCAGTCACAAAATATTTAAGGATCTTGGAATAAAATAATATTTCTAAAATGTATAGCTGGTAATTCGCTACTCATCGACATGATACGCTCGTACGCTGCCGGTTTTATCTTCACCACGTCACTGCCGCCAACTGTGCTTTCCGGCGCTGTGCGTGCCATTGAAATCCTTGCTTCCGACGAGGGTCGCGAGCTGCGCAAACGCCACCAGGATAACGTACGTTATCTACGCAACACTCTACTGCGCCACGGTTTTCCTGTCGAGCACACGCCAAGCCACATTATTCCAATTAAGATTGGAAACCCGATGCTCAGCACGCAATTGTCGGATCTTCTCATCCAAGAAAAGGGCCACTACGTACAGGCAATCAACTATCCGACGGTCGCACGCGGTCAAGAGAAGCTCAGGTTGGCGCCGACTCCGCATCATACTCGCGAGATGATGGATCGTCTTGTGGCGGACATGAAGGAGATTTGGACGAAGGTTGGTCTGCCATTTACAGGCAGACAGTGCAGTAAGGTTAGTTCTTTTATTTTGAATCTTAAAAATCCTATTTTAACTTAAAATTATAGTTTTTAAGTTATACATATCATTTTTAACCTTAAAGTATCTGTTTCTAACCTAACTATTACCGAGGATACTCTAAAAATCACCAATTTAACCTTTAAAATATATTTTTCTTACCTTAAAAATACTATTTTTACCTTAAAATACTAGTTTAACCCAAAATGTTCGTCTTTAAGCTATTCACATCATTTTAAAATAACATTTCTGGTCTTAAAATACTTAACATTTCTAACTTAACAACTACATAGTGGAACCTAAATATGTCCATTTTAACCTTAAAAATACCCGTTCCTAACCAAAAAATACCATTTTAATCGAAAGATACAGTTTATAACCTAAAAGATATCATTTCCATCTAAAACCTAAAAAAACTATGTTTAAATTCGAAATTCTACTATAGTCACTTGAAAGTATTCTAATTATAAAATTTTCATTGTTTAGGAATGCCAATACTGCCAACAACCAATCCTATTCGAATACTTCGAAGCACGCTCGAGAAATCCATGCTCGAAAGACGTCATCTGCGACGTACCCAACTGTCCCCAGATGGTCGCCACTGCTTAAGCTTCTTTATCGTCACAAAAAGTCAAACTTTAGCGATTTTTGGTGTTCTAACTCTTTCTGAAACCATCCAAGTTTCTGCAGAGTTTCTTGATGTTTGCTAAAAAAAGTGCATTGCAACGTGCAATATAAATCTATGGTGATGGCACACTAACGTACACAGTACACAGAGAATCTATGTGGCTTGTTTAATAAATTTTATTATGATTTTAACGCAAAACTACACACATTTTGAGTATTCGTTATCCAAGTGCAAACCTACGCTGGGACCTATTGTGCTCAGCCAAGTTATTAGCACATTTTTCCTAGAAACAACAAAACTTGTGTTTATTGATTTTACTATGAGTATGTAAGTTTACGTACGAGTTTTTAGCGACAAGTTGCATTAATTCCGCTGTCTTGCATGGATGCAGACAATAAAATGGTTGCTGTAAAACAGGATGATCCTAAACAAACGAAATTATTGTAAATGTGAAGAGTAAAATATATATAATTCATGTCAAACCATTTGGGTTAGAATTTCTAAGACATTTTCATTGGTTGAGAAGTTAAACTGCTTTAAAATATCTTCAAAAAGCAGTATCGTACCATCTGCAATGAGATTTTATGTAAGTTGCAGAGCTATTTGTGGTTTTTGGCTGAAAATTTAACCTGTACGAAAAATGTTTAAACACAACTTTGGTACTGAGTAAATCCCATCAAAAGTGACGTGATATTCAAATGTAAGTATTGAATCGTCTGTTGTAGACTGTTTTCTTAATTTCTTGCATAAGTATGTTGAATATTCAGTGTGGAAAACCTGGAAAATGGTGAAAATTAAATTTTTGTTCAGTGTTTTTCTATGTGAGCTACTTTATGGTTAAATGTCTTCCAATCATCTTGGATGAGATCAGAGACTTCCTGAAACTGTCTAGTGTTTTCTATGAATGTTTTCCAACTTAATTCCATATTAGTTATGAATTTTATTACGAAATGTTAAAAATAATTGCGTTTTAAGATATTTTTACGTCGTATTTAGGCATTTTTAGGTTATAATTGTATTTTGAGGTTAGTTAAATTTAAAAAATCGGTCCACATCGGGTATGTTCGTAATGTTAACAGCGCCTCTGATGAGAGACTTATAAAGAGAGAATTATGAGAGAATTATAAATTGCAAATTTAAAAATCGGCCAACTTCGTGTAAATTCGTAATTGCATCAGCGCCACTGACAAGCGGATGAACACACAACTAAATGTAGCAATTTATAGGTAAATTCAGCAGGAATTCGTTTAGTTTGCGATTTTTTGTTGGTGGTGCGGGCCGTGTTTGTCCATTTGACGCTCACTGTGCGGCCATTGTTGTTGACGACCCCTATCAAAAGTGTTGTACTCACCACATAACATCGTTATTGTGTGGTTAAGAGCGTGCATCAAAGCTACAAACGCTTAGAAAATCAACAAAGCTCTCGTAGTAGAGATAACGCGCTGTAATCTCGTGCCGCGTGTGTTGCACCATCCCAACATGTCCGGCGCCCTCGATGGGATGCGCGTCGTCGATCTGAAAGCGGAACTCGAAAAGCGGGGCCTGGACAAGACGGGCAATAAGCAAGTACTGCTCGAACGATTACAGAAGGTAATTTCATTCAAATGAAGTAGAATCTGGCACATTTCATTTGAAAGAATGCAACACTTTTGTATTAATCGTTTTCGTTCACATTCATTGAATTTTTCATTTTAGGCTATCGACGAAGCAAAACACGAGGTTGTACCGAAATCCGAGCAGCAAGAAGGTGAGAATTCCATTGTTTGAAATATGTTTCTATAGTAATTAGGTTTTCCATAATCTTGTCAATATTTTGATATAATTGCTTTGCTGCATTGTGACTGTGGGAGGTTGTTTTATTTTTATGATATAATATTGAATAGAATTTTTATTTTGGTGTTATAGAATCTGGTGAGAATTCAACTAATGGTGATACAACTGCCGATATGAGTGCTGATGTTTTGGATTTGAATACAAGCTTGGAGTTGAAGAAGGTAAGAGTCTTTTGTTAAGTATTACTTTATTTTTGCTAGTACAAATTACATTTCAAATATGTCTAGCTCTTTCTAGTAAATAAACAAATTACAGTGCTGTTTGATATAAAATCGTTATGTTTGTTTATAATATTGATTTTACAAGATGATTCGCTGTGATACGTTCATACTTTCGAAAATCCAGTGATACGAAATAATTTTGAAAATTTGTATAACTGTATAACCATATTATCAGTTTTTGCTAAAATATATTTGAAAAACTATTTATTGGATAATTATGACCTATTTTGATAAACATTTCCTTTTCGCACATCGGTAATAGTAATCTTACTGTTTTTTTTAATTATGTTTTTGGATATACCTATTGGATGATTTTGGATATACCTATTGAAACAAAATCAATATTTGTTTTATAGGAGGATATTTCAATGGAAGAAGAGAAAGTAA
>JAODAC010027600.1:0-16088 GCA_027575185.1 Mimaenictus wilsoni
CCCAAGAAATTATAAAGCTGAAGAAAAGCGATATTAGGCTACTTGTTAGCCTACTGACAGGTCATGCCGAGGTCTTGCACCACCTAGCTAATATTGGCAATGTAAGTCGGAGGTGGAAACAACCGAGCACCTACTCTACTCACTTGTGCAACCCTAGCACCGGAAAGACTCTCTTTGCTAGGCAGCGAGCAGCTAAGCAGTCTTGCTGAATTCAAAGAGAAGTCGGGCAAAGAGATTCTAGCCTTTGATAAGGTGATCTCCGTTATTGACCCATAGTATTGGTCCATACACAATAGATCAAAGTTGGTCGAAGTGCTAGTGGCGTTGACCGCCCAGGATTAATTGAAAAAAAAGTAGTATTTTGACAATATGATGTATGATACATATCATAAAAAACAACCAAAACATAAATTTTTCAAACATGTAGCGCATCTAAATGATCATCATCTAAATCTAAATGCGCATCATCTAAATGGTGCATTTGTACACTCGCATGGAGTTTTCAAATTTGTCTATTAAGAAATGATCGACTGCGACGAGAATTTGTGAACTGATTGTGAAGCACTCATTGATAAGCAACTTCATCAGCGATTTTTATAGATGTTTGTTTTTGAATATTTTATACTTGCCACAAAAAAATTAATGTATATATTTTAATGGCTATCAACCCTAAGGTTTTTTTTCCGCCGTGTTTGTACATATATATTTGTATGTTTACAATTTGTGTTGTCTTTGTTGTGTAATAGTAGTTGTGTGTTGAATGCTGAGGGTAGAATGTTGAGGGTAGACTGTTGGGTGTTGAATGTTTTTTAGTGTTTGTGGGAAGTTGTGGGTGAATAATATTCACCCAGTGGATTGCCCTCCTCGGGAAATCGAAAGCGTACTCCTACGTGGTAAGCGGAGATGCTACCACTAGGCTGCCCAGGTGGGCTATCTGCAACATTAATTTAAATATGTTTTAATATCGAATATTAAGAAGAATTGAATAGAGCTAATGACCATAGCAGTCGATGCTCGGTAAAATCAAACAAAAAAAAATCGAATATTCAGTAGCTGTTTCACAGCACAACTTTAGAAAAGCACGAATGACAAGAGAAAATACTAATTTCACCAGTTTAAATAAGTACCTAACTTCAGAAACAAACTAGCATGTATAGCAAGAGAAAACGAAATGCAACAATACTATGGAAAATGTACATTTCTGAAGCTATTTCACTGCACAACTTTGAAAATACACGATTGGCGTTGAAAATATTCATTTGGTGGCGTTATTTCTCTCCATAAATTCAGAAGAATCCCTAATAGCAAGGAAAAATGTGAATTTCGAACTGAATTTTGTGACTGTGAATTACAGACTGGAGTGGGAAAATGATTTATTTCACCGTATATATTCAGATATAGTACGGATGACAAGGGAAAATGCTAATTTCATCAGTTATTTCACTGTGTCTAGAAAGACACACAAAATGCCAAGGAAACGTGTTAATTTCGCGAGTCCTCCAGCACCAAAGAAACACTAATGATGACGGACACTACTAAATACACCATTTATCATACACGAATGAAAGGCAATGAAGAATAGTATTTTCTTGAGTTATTTTACTGCACCAATTTAAAAAAAAGGAACATTTTAATTTCATCAGTTATTTGGGTGTATAACTTCAGAAAAGCATAAATGGCAAAATGGAAAAATGCTAGTTTCAAATGTAACGTTATCATGCGCATTTAAACAGTTAAAAGTTAGCTGTACATGCATGTTCCACCATATGAACAATTATCATTTTAGAAATATGCACATTAATGTTTGCAAAACTTAAGCAAATAAATAGTGTAAAACGGGATTATCTACACACTTAAAGAATTATGTTTAAGCAGAATTTGAGGACCCGCACCCACACGTAGTTGTTGTTAATTGCGATGTGCATTTCGGATGCATATGTATATGCCTAAAGATGGATGCTTTGCATCCGAAATGCGCATCGCAATTAACAACAACTACGTGTGGGTGCGGGTCCTCAAATTCAGTTCAATAAGACCCACAGTGCGATTTGTGTAAGTTATGTTTAAGTTAAATGGGCAATTATAAAGTATATCAAAATGGCCATTTATCATTGTGTGATAATAGCAATATGAATTTTCTCGCAAGTGAATGCTAATGTTTTGAATTTATTCGATACAAATAAGAAACGTAACTCATTTAGATTTTTGTGCAGTGCTGTTGCAATGCATAAAAACGAACAAAATATGACTAGTCTACGCGTGGTTTAATAATATATGATATAACATAGCGTTTCCCAAAGTGTAGATCCCGATCCAGTAAGTCGCAGAAAAATGCATCCTTTGCACTAAGGACAAACTATGAAAAACGAAGTTTAGTTTATTTACTAAAGTTCTGTTTTGTAAATAAATGTATTTTTTCATAAGGTGGGCCTTGAATTCTTTTTTAAGTTTTAGAAACACTAGTATAACATTTAAGCAATCCGAATAGTAAATTTTTCACTTTTTTCATTTTGAAATTAGTAAATGAGCCAACGAGTCATATTGTATAAATGCAGAGACTATAAGAGAATCTTTAGATACCTTTAGACCTAGGAGGCAGAGGCAATGTCCCTTTTTTTCTATTTTTTTTTAATTTTCTTTTTTAAGACGTTGTCGGCGTTATGCTAACCGGAACAAGTGGCCTTTCTGAAAATTAGATGGCGTGCTGACTCAGGTCGCTTTTTTTATTTTGCTCCACCCATGACCTCATAATGTAAATTTCTTCTCCTCCGGGACTGTCCATTCGGGTATATCAGAGGGGCCTAGGTCAGCTACAACAGGCTGCATAGCGTATCCGGTTTCTGATGTCACTATATTTTCAGTTTCACATTTCGCTATTAGTACCTGCTTAATGTACCTGCTGACAGTATACCAGTGCTTTTTGTCTTCTAGTATGTATTGAATTACAGTGGCCGGTGGCCGGCAATGTCCCTTGGACATCATATTTAAAAACTGAAACTTTTTAAGTTAAGTTGAGACTCTTCCGACTCAATAGGTGGCCGACTATGTGAAATAAGTAATGAATGAAACTAACTCCCCTAAGAAGGTTATACAGCGTTAATAACAAAATGATGGGTTCAGGGCAGCGATCGGCAACGCATGACCCGGGGATCGCAGAATGGCCCATTCGCTAATTTCAAATGACCCATGTGATCAGGGCCATGATATGGATGTTCCCTGCGATCACCTTTTGCGAAGGTGACATATGACGATCACCTTTTGCGAAGGTGACACTGACGTTCCTTTCTTGGTCAGGGTTTCATTTCGACCCACAGCCGAAAACCATCGTCCACCCCCGCCCAGCAGTTTATTAAAATATAATTAATGCATTCTATTTTAATTCAATCTTAATTTAGAAAATATGTACATTGAATTTTACACCGCGAGCCGCCGCATTTTATTAACCATTGTTTTCCCTCTTAAATTTGATTGATCAGAAAATATGATTTAACAGATAATAAAATTTATCTGAACGCAAGGAAACCTAAAAAGTCAACATGGTTTAACTTGAACTCTTTTCTGCTCAAGTTGAATACGAACCCGAGTGAACACGAGCGTCAACAAAATGACAAAAACCTTAAGCATGCACAAAAGTAATAGTTTTCGCGGCGGACATAAAGTCATGAGCTGAATCCGTTGCGTGATCTAAAACTACGGCCTAAAACTGGTCATTGATTAATATATTTGCTCGCAGGAAAACATAAGTGTACAACCATATGTTTAATTATTAATGTTTCTGAATTTTAAATTATTT
This sequence comes from Mimaenictus wilsoni, assembly GCA_027575185.1. Lineage (NCBI taxonomy): Eukaryota > Metazoa > Arthropoda > Insecta > Coleoptera > Staphylinidae > Mimaenictus > Mimaenictus wilsoni. The sequence continues at coordinate 3,794 of JAODAC010027600.1, forward strand.
TCCTGACATTCCATTAAAAATCGTCAAAGTCTCAACATTGTTTTATCTATATCATAAAATACAAAAAATAACACAGAATCAACATTTAACATTTATACTCCCAAATAACAATTAAATCCTTTGCGTAATTTACGAAATCATATAAAAATAATGCGGCAACAAATTTCCTAAATTGGAATTTAATCGACGGCCGGCTCAACGGGTATAGGCAACGGCGTATAGCCTCCGAACACCTTCTCCAATTCATTAGCCACGGCCAGGCAAAGGCGATCTTGCAACGGCGCTGCAACAACTTGAATTCCCATTGGCAAACCATCAGCGTTCAGACCCAATGGCACCTGCGTCACGGGGAATTTGAGAATGTTAAAAATGCTCGCATACGCGAAATTGTACGGTCTCAGGTATCCCACGTGATGATGGGTTGCTGCCTGCGGCCATGATGGATACAACAAAACGCCATTGTCCGCTAGCTTTTCCTAAACGAGCCAAACATACAGAATCACAACTTTTGAAAGGCGAGCGTAGGATCTTACCATGAAGTACTGGCGCAGCTGGTCCGTAACTTCACGCGCCCACTGGTCCTTTGGTGTCGGCATCCATTTTCTATTCACCAACAGCATAATGACGCTAAAAGGAAACTCTGAGCGAAGCGTGAGGTACTTCCACAGTTCGGCCCCCGGCAACACCTTGCGTTGCCGATTGGTGACATCTGTGTCGAACGTTTTCAATTCCAAATCGATCCAGTACTTATATATCGTTGATGAATATTTTAAGAGAGGAACGTCCAACTTTTCCACCACTCGATTGCGTTTGAAGTGATTCCGTACCCTGAATAAAAAGAATAAAATTAAATTATTTGTTCCAAATTTATGCTTGGTCAAATTAGAAATTCAACGTTTATGGCTTGTATCGAAGATTGGAAACTGATATAATTCCGTCCGGACTGGTATCACCAAATCCCGGAAAATAGAAGAAAATACTTGCATCTAGAACATCTGACTGCGATCTGAAATCATTTTGGCCCGTGAGACAACGAATAGTGTTGCGCATGCGTGAGTTTAATATCATTTTACCACGCGCTGTTGGTCCAACCTCGTACCAAGGTTAGCAGACGGTGTCAACATCTTAAATATGCTATGTCAAAATAATAAACGCGAACACGCGCATGCGTAAAACATCGGGCCGATGCCAAAAACATATTCGAAATATGCAAATATATATGGTGGGTCTAAAAAGTTCGTTAAATGGTCTGATATCCTAACGCACGTCCTTGCACATGATAACCAGAGATATGTGAAAAAGCGACACGTAGCAGGAAAGCTCGTTGTTGTTATGGGAGAGTTGTAGTACGTGTGAGAGGTAGTGAGAGCCACCATACAATAAAACACGGCGCATCCATCGCGTTCGGCCTAGGCATGTCAAAAAAGTATCGATACTTTTGTTCGATATTTATCGGTACTAGATAAGGTAAGCATAAATGTCGATAGCATCGATACCTACATTTAGATAGTGTTAATACTTTCGGTACCAAAAATATCGAAAGAAGGTATCGATACTTTTGACTTTCATAGGTCGAACACGTCGGACGCGTAGAGCTCCATTGTTCGGTGACCATACCTCTCACATAGATAATGTTTTCTTGCAACAGCCAAGAGCCTTCCTGGTAGATGGCAGTCTTTCACTGTCACTTTACAATTACTGTTAAGACCTCGAACCATTCATATTATATATCTATCACTCGATTCAGAAATAGGGTTATTACATGGCGTTGATATAATTAACATCTGCTCGCATTGGTGAACATCGGAGATCGCCATTTCTTTCAATATAGTAGTACTTGAGCTGACTTGTATCGACAGGTAAGTCAAGGCTGAGAAGACTTGCTTTAGGGCCTAGCATAACTTTGATTCCAGGAATGAGATCCTCCGCCTTGCGACACATGGGACCTGTGCAAACCAGCGCTGTATCCATGTCAGTGCCGTCGCGGAATGTTAAACCTAGGAAAAAACAGAAATTTTGAGTGCAAATCATCAGTACGTTAGATAAATTCGAAGTACCTTTAGTGTTTGTTAAACCCGTACTACATTTATGACCAAAGATACCGCACATATAGGAGGGAATTCGTATAGATCCACCAATATCCGTACCTATCAACGCAAATTAAGACATGCAAATGTAGTAAAAATGTCGATTTGTTTCTAATGAGCAAGTTTAACAGGCGTCTCACCTACACCAAAGGGTGAACCACACGCAGCAATAATCGATCCCTCACCACCGGATGAACCTCCAACGATACGAGATGTGTCGTAGGGATTGCGTGTTTGGCCGTAGACGGGATTGTGTGTTTCTGACCACATATTCAACGTTGGGACGTTCGTCACACCGAGCAGAATGGCGCCAGCATCCTTCATGTACTGAATGATGACAGCGTCCTCATCGGCGCGTATGTCGCGCCGGCACTTCAGGCCGAACGTGAGCGACAGGCCCTTGCAGTGCGTCGACTCTTTGGACGTGAATGGCACGCCGAGGAAGGGCTTCGCGTCCAGCTCGCTGGCGTCCGTCCGCGCGATGAACTCGTCCGTGGCAATCGCTTCGGCGATCGCCTCATTGAAGCGATAGTCGATGACGGCGTTCAGCGTGCCGTTCACCTCCTTGATGCGCTCGATGTGCGCGCGCACCACCTCCTCGGAGGTGAAGCGCCGTCGACGAATGCCCTGTGCCAGCTGCATGGCGCTCATGCTCAGCAGCTCATCCTTCGGCGGGCGCACACTCTCCTTGCGCGCGAAAAGCCCAAACAGCAACTCTACCAGCAGGTCGAAGAGCAGGTGGACGTAGTTGACGATCCATGTCGCAGCAGCACTGACCACGTTGCCCTTCATTATGAGCCGCCACGTGCCAACAATTGAATCGTGTTTGCCGAAATGCCCAATAATCGCTTGCGCATTCCACCTTTCCCTAAGTCAGAGCATGACTACAGGTTTCGATATGAATTTAACATGATAGCATAATTTTTTTTGAAGGCTTCGAACAAAACTGATTGCATACTGTCATACTTGACCTATGTGTTTGTTGCTAAGCGATACCAGTTTGCAATGACCTTATTACTAATCAAAAATACTTGCAGAAACTCTGAAATTAAATGAAACGATTCGAAGACAAAATGGGGGTGCATTCACTCGCATTAACGCATGCACGTGTGTTTAAATTAAACTGTAACTTATTTTTTGCCTTATCATCTTAACTTGACAAAGCAATTTTATATTAAGGTGATCAACTGTTCTCATTTCTAGAATTTTGTACAAATCATGTACTCAATTTATAATCATTTTCTGGGTACGTTTTGGGTGTCACTCTTGGGACAATGACGAAACGAATATAGGGGTGCTTATTAGAACTTTGATGTTTCTTATGATTCTACAATTTCAGGGTATTTACTGATTAAATAATAATCTGTGACTTAATTTTTGCTCTATCATTTTAACGTGTGAAGGCGATTATATATTAAGGTGACCAACTGTACTCATTTAATGAATTTGATACAAATGATGTGCTCATTCTCGTAATTTCCTGGGCATGCGAGAGTGAGGGATCGTTTCTGTTCTGAAACATTAACGAAACAATCATAGGAGTGCCCCTTGGAGCAAAAGAGTAACATGGGGAGACCCCCATTTTACGATTACTAATTCCTGATCAATAAACGCATGAAAGAAACTATGAATTTAAATTTTGCGTTGTTAAAGTTGTAACTTTAACAGACAAGTGCCTATGATAAAAAGAAAAAGAAGAAAGTTGTAACTTGTTAAAGTTTTGTACAAATCATGTACTTTCTTTCTGGGAGGTGGACCTAATTTTCTGGGCATGGTCAATATTCCAAGAGGGCCCCTGAGAATATTGGCGGACATAGGAGAACTTCATATGGAAGGACCCCTGTAGGACTTTTACGGTCAAGAGGTCCTCCTTGTGACATTACTTATCAACAATTCAACAATCAATAATTCAAAGAGTGAATGTTTTGAACAAAATACCTTAAATATTCAACCTTATACATATTAACAAATAAAACAAACCATAAACGTATGAAATTTGTGCATTAAATAATACAATTCTTACGTGGTAATAATCACCTACTGTTCTATAATTGTAAGATGAGCTTTTAAACGCGCGACAAACACAAACCGTACCAGATTGTAAATAAACACGTCAATTTCTTCAGGTGAAAGTAGTACGCGTGATTCGCGGATGTCACATAGACTAAAAATGTGACTATTCACGGCCTGCAGGTATACCTACAAAGCAACTTAATTAGCGTGAACAGACACGTATGTCGTATATCATCGCAATTATTCGCACAATACACAATTGTGATTTACGATCTGCGATTATGTTTATAATTATCGATTGGTTTGTTTACATTAATTGTTTGATAGATTTGATTAAATTGCAATAAGATAGTTTAATTAAATATGTCTCAAAAACAATACATACGCTCTTAGCAACCGCCGTTTTGTAGGTTATGTCTTGCAGGATTATTGCTACTACAGGGCGTTATCCATATGTACTTTGAAACAGAACTGATAAATATGATGAAAGTTCTACATCGAAAGTTCAGACGTATCGATGTTTACTTGCATTCGGTTTAAGGCACAGTTTCTTATCTAGTTCAAATTTAAACAATTTGAATTTTGTGGAATTCAAATATTCCAATTAATTGTTCTATAAACTAGTAGGGAGATTTATCTATAAACACAATTCCATGTAACAATATATTGATGTACGCAATTATAATCTGTCTGAAAGCATCTTAATTACAAAGAGATTAATGACTTTCAGTCCCAGCTATCATCTTCAGCAAACGTCTTCTTCGCTGGTTTACGCCGGTTCGGTGTGATTAAACTTGGCACGGCTTCACGGTTGTTTCCAACAATGGATTTTGGTTGTTTCCTCAGCTGTATCGTCCCTTCACAGCTAAACAGATATAGACATTCATTTGAAAACTTCAATTTGTAGCGTTAGAATCAACGGATCGTGGCACCAATGTAAACATGTTGTATATTCTACATATTCAGGCATTTGAAGAAAACAAAGGAGTTTTCTGCGAATAAATTCAACTTCTTATCGATGTTTTAAGCCCATTTCTGATTAGAATTTTAAAAATCAGTTGTTATATTTACTGAACATTGACTTCTGAGGCCATTAGTTCTATTCAATTTCCTTTCACTACAATTCACTAAAATTCATTCCGATTTGCACCGGCCGAGATTCCATCCCAGGCTCAACTTGAGGTAGTTTATTTGTTCATTTATATCTATACAAAGACACTCACAATATGCTCTGACAAAGAAAATACAGGTAACGCTTGCTTAGCGTTGTTTGAAAGGCAAATTTAATTAGCGCGCCCAAAGGAATTGGACCCTCAATAACGCGTTTTCCTTCGCCCATGCAACAATTATGTCTGACTCATTTTCAAGTTTCAAAAAACAATCACCGAAGCAAGACAACTGTCATACTTATTGTTTGTTTTATTTGATTACTATTTTAAGAAAATTTCTTTATTTAATCTCAACGAAGAAGTTAATTTCCTTAATGTCTGTTGTTCAATAAACAAATTAGGCGACTGTTGCCGTAAAAGATTTAAATTTTGATTTATTTTTTTGTACTTGTGGCCATCTAATATTTGAAAAGCTATGAATCTAAATATGTATAGGCATAACTTAAATAATTTTGAGGATTCATTATAATTATTCCCATTAGTTTATAAGTTTGATTTTCACGGTTGCACTTAGCGCTCTCTGGGATTTATTATTCGCGATAATTACTGTAATAAAATTCCAAATTTAACGTCTTCATGTGTTGCAAATATTTTGCTTTCAGTTTAATTTAGCATTTGTTTACATCGCCCTCACGTTAATATAGTCTTCAACCCAAATGTACGTAGTGCCATAATTTGAATCGTCTATCGTTTATAATAAAATGGTAGCCGATTAAAAGTATGGGATTACTTACATTAGGGTTTTTGACTATATTATATTTGTTTATTTGAAAGTGTCGCTGAAATGCCTACCTCCTAAGTTGATGCAATAATTGCACTCGGTTCAAGGAATTTTGAAGTGATCCTCGTAAAACGGCTCCCCCGTTCAGTCAATACTTTTAAATAATCCTTGAATTAATGGATGCATAGATGGACAATCGTTCAATCAATTATTGTGTATCGGTTAAAAAGGGGGTGTGTAGTAGGGATCCGATCAAGCGATATTTACTCGATTAGGCCAGATAATTTCGAATAGCCTTTCAAATATTTCGCTATTCCTTCCATAATAAAAATAACAATAATGTGTAACAGTCGATGCTCGGTAAAATCAAACAAACAAAAAATGAATTAATGTTGTCAAGATTTTTTATAATTAAAGTTTTCTAGTTAGCGTATAATGAAAAACACACTACTGTTCGCCTTCATAAAGTGCAATCAATCTACGATACCAGATTGAAAATTGGATAGTCATGGCAATTTCTGAATTGTCAGGACTATAAAAAGTACTGACTTTTAGGAATTTGACTTACCCGTCTCCTTGCGAAACACGCCGTTTACGCGATGGCTCGTGTTGGGTACCTTCACTTTTGCACGGAGACGGCAGTGGTAACATAGTCATTTGCGAGTGATTCAAGTTGAGATTCTCACGGTGCTGGGCGTACGTTATAATCGTGTAGACATTGCTTTTGTCAAGATTATGCAGCACCGCAGAGGCCTGATTACGGTGATTTAGCGCCACATACGCAGAAGTTTCATCGATCCAGGCGATTCGCACGTATCCAAACGGGCTGAATAATCGATTGATTTCCTTCCTCGACCAGTCGTTAGGGAACGTTATGTGGAAAACATGGTCGCGAGAAGGTGCATCTACAAACAATATCGATCAATCAAAAGTAATGATAATCTTTATGCTTACCATCTGCTGCACCAAGTCGAAGATAGGGCCAGTCTAGAAGTCGCATGACAAACAGTTTATTGCAATACTCAGTCATAACTTCAATATGTTCGAAGACATCGTCTTTGAGACCTCTGTTCCTACCAAGATACTCCCACATGGAAATAAAACAAAGGCCTGTGCTAAATGCATCGTAACCGGCCTCGTGGTCAGCGGGATCATTGATGGAGTATTTATTCACATTTTGTTCACTTTCTATGAAAACATAAAAGATCACTTTTCGTCCCTTTAAAAAGAAATTTATAAAACGAATACCAACCAACTGTAGGTAATTTGAATGGTGCCTCTGATAAACATTGTACCATTTGATTAAGAATAGTCGATGTAACTAGTTCCTTGAAGGCTGGTAAGTTACCTATATATTTCGTGTCAAAAATTCTAAAAAATAATCCTCAGCATAACGTTTATAATTACACAAGTTTTCTATAATTATCTTTTTATATACATGAGAAGAACATATTAAGAAATAGCAGAGGATTTTGATGGAGTAACTAATAAGATTCATAAAAGAAACTGATTAAATAGCTATTGAGGAAGGTTATGAAAGATATTATAAAAAGTGAATAGATATACCCCTCAAGAGATCAGACGAATTAATAAGTGAATTCAAGAATGGAAGACGAGACATACCACAGGGAATTATGTCGGGTTATAGTAGTACGAAAATTGAAGAGACTGGCCTGTCAAGGTAAATCTAAATCTCAAAAGACGAAGATGGCCCGAAGCTAATGCGAGCGGGCACGGCGTGTTTTATATATATGGACAAGGGGGCACATTCGTGAATATGGACGAACATAGAGGACATTTTGAGGGGTTCAAAAAATGAAACAGGGGTGGCACCAAAAATAACCACATACAAAAAGTATGGAATTCGCTGAAGTAAGGAGTGAATGATCTATTATATAACTTTTAATACCTAATATTTGTATATAACTATAATTAGGGGTGGCAAAATATATCGCATCGCCACCTCAGTACAATACTTGACAAAACGCAACGTTATTTCAGGATCGATAATTTTTGCTATTGGTGATTTCCCTGCCATGTGCATATGTGAAGCTTCATAATACTTCCCTGTCTTTCAATCACATAGAACATTCAACACATAGATCTGAAAACTTAAATCACTGCATATTTTTCTGGTAAATGCATTTAATAAGAAACAATAAAAACTTCAAAAAGTAGCAAAATCGGTACATTCAGACCAAAAGGTAACATTACTTTCTGAAATTTAGACTTCCCTAAGATTACTATAATTATGCATAATAATTCGAGATCGGACTTATACATATTTTTCAGAGAGAAGTATTTAGCGATGATTTATATAAAATAGAAAGTCCTTCAAGGGATCGAATTCCGGCGGATGTAGATTAAAATGATTTCTTCTTCTAATCAAAAGGAATTTAATTAACTGATCTAGGGGACTACAGTAGTCGATGCTCCGTTAAGAAAAGAACCTTGACAACATTAAGAAATACATGATAAATACATAACATATTGTACCAAGATAAAAAATAAGCATTATGGAATTATCGAGAGTACCTGGCGATGACGAAATGTACAAATAAAGTCTAAAATGTTGCAATGAGTTCTTTTTTGGTTTGTCCATGTCTATGAGAGACACCCCATTGGCCAAAGAGGGATACAATCGTAATTGAATTTCGCCCTTACACCACAGCAAACAGTTTGGACACCTCTGAATTAGATAGTGCGTTAAGTTTTATGAAGTATTCCTTGTACATCCTGTTGATTTTGCACGTTCACCTCTCGTCCTCTTCCTCGCACTATCTAATCTAACGCCCATTCAGTATTTTCTTACTTTCTTAGAGCTAATTGTAATAAGCGAAGGTATTTGAAAGAAATGTGAGAATAGGGGAAGCTGTAAATAGATGGCGTTATTCGCAGAATTTGCAAATGTTTGATGTATTAGTTTTTATACTTTCGACACCAGGAAGTATTTTCTCAAAACGTGAAAACCCTCTCATCGAGAAAAAAAAAAGAATTAGAAGAAAAGGAAGACGAAAAGCATACATTGAGATAAGTAATAAAAAATATGTAGCGGGAAAAGCATACTTACTGCGGGAATAAACAATGTGCACACTCTTTAAAACTCTGATAATCCTCAGGTAAATCAACTAAAAATTTATGTATCGTATGACATAAATCCAGCAACATATTATGCCCCACCACGGGTTTCCTCTGCAAAGCACAACAAATATATGAATGCCTTTGCACTCGAGCATTTCTCATACCACTGCGCTTTCCAAACTGGGAGACATTGCACATGTTCATCAATGTCCACATTAGATATTCATGAAAAAATTGAAAGAACAAATAAAGAAGGTGACACCGAAGCACAATTTTAAAGAGGGGCGTATGTACAAAGTGTGGAAACCGTTGCAGTATTATAGTCGAGCACTTAATCGACGCCGATCGAACGGGTTAATAATTTATATAAACTAAAAACCTAATTACCGAGTCAGAAACATACTGCATCAACTCTGAGAATCCAACGGCTTGTCTCACCAATTGCCGACGCTCCTGCGCTAATTCCTCAGTACTTTTCGGTCGCGTTACGACCAAACCACGCACATTATTCGGCAGTGTGCGCGTTTCTACTGCAGCTTGATTGCCAACACGTCGTGACATCGATTGATAAACGAGTCGCCTTGCAAACGCATTGCACGGGGGAAGAATCCGCTCTTTTTCATTGGTCTTTATAAACGAATGAATTTCTGTGCTAAAGATAATAGAATATGCAAAGATAATAAAATTCAGGATAAACTCAATGCCCAAAGTTGAATTAACTTACAATATGTTATCGATCAACTCTCGCATATCATCAGGCACTGGTATTTCTTCTTCATCAACTTGTTTGGATTGACGCAGATCTAAGGCTTGCTCAAATTTCTCCTGTCCCTTTCTGTTCAAATAGGAAATACCCTCCCTGAACAGCTTGTTAAAGTCGAATCCGTTGTTGATCAGAAAATCAATACTAGACGCCTGACAGAGGAAGCTTTGTTCGGGCAGCAAACTACTAGATTTTTGTGGAAACAGGTAAAAGTTGTACGTGTTTTCTTTAAAACGTTTGAATTCGGTGTCATACCTACATTAAACGAAATAAAATCATGAATTACAATTGAATTAATTTCTTTTTTGATATGCAAAAACTCTTAAGATAACCATTAGTACCTGAATATACTTAAACCATATTGAATAGCCAAATAATCCATGGAGCCCTTGTAAATTACTTCATAGTAATTAGAGATTGGCTCAAAAATATTTATACCGCTAGTGGTGCGCAACCCCGTAAACTCACAGTCAATAGACAGAAAAGTAGCATCGTCAACGGCGCGTTTAATGTTTGTTAGTTCAGTTAAAAATGCTGAAATACCCAATACTTCAATATAATATATATAATAACATAAAATACACTTACTTTTATTCGTAATGTCCATGATGTATGTTGGAATTCGTTGTTGAACAAACTTAATAACGTCTCAAAACATATAAGGATAATCAAACGAATGTCGTTTAGTTTTGCTAAATATTTCTGATTGTTATGAAGTAGTCGAGGTAGTTTGTTTTGTTGGAGCCGGAGCCACAAGTTAGTTTGAGGTTAGGTATAGTCATCTGTGGTATATGTAATAGGAATGTCAACATTTCACGAATAATTTTTCACGATAATTTTTGGTATCTATACTTTTGAAACTTCGATACTTTCGATAATTAAGTATCGAAGAAAGGTATCGATACGTATTGGTATCGAAAATTGACATTGGCGCCATCTGTTAAGGTATTTTCAAATTATTATTCAATCGTTACAGTAATTTTACAGTTTATTATCGACCCAATGATGTTACTACACGGAACTTACATCTTGGGACCGAAAAATATCGCGATAATTCCTATTGTAAGTAATAAAATTAATAATTCTATAATTACTGATTGAGTAAATTAAGGAATCGACTTTGAAGTATCGAAACTTGTTATTTACTACTTTGATTGCAACGAATTAATAAAATCGGAAAATATAGAGAATATGACTTTCCTCAAAAATATATTGTTATGAATGAGAAATAAATTATTTTGGATTATTACATAAAAATTATAATTTTGGTCTTAACCTTCCAAATTTCTCAATATAATCTCGTCCATTCCGTGTAAATGATTTTACTCATACATCGCTGTCCGTTCTCGACATTCCATCATTCAATATATATTCGATCGACCCAACGGACGCTCACATCTTCCCATACAAATCGCTGACTTCAACATCTTAAATTACGCGTTGTGTTTGTGTCAAATTATATAAAGGGCGGAATTAATTTTGATAATTAGTCAATAAGAATTTGAATATAAGTATCGATACTTTGTGAATTCAAGGTACCGATTAATTAGATACGTTGGGTTTTCCTTTTTTACAAAAACACTTTCTTGTAAAACACTGCATACACTAAGAAACGCGAAAAGCCATAGAGATATTGATCGATCAAAATCAGAACTCAAAGTAACCAAATCGTAGGATTTCAAGAATTGCTAATTGCAAGTCGAAAATCTTCTAAATGATTTCGAAGAATTTCATGTAACGATTCATTAACGTATCCACTATCTTGTAAAGAATCCCCTTTGAATAAAATAACATCCGCCGTAGTGTTGGCTTAAAACCATTCATGCCTTATGTTTATTTATGTCTCTGAATCATTCTGAACTGTATGCAATCGCAAAAAGGTGTGTAATTTCGTAAGGTATCGTTTTTCATCTCATATAAATACGATTTACTAAAAAATATTAAATACTAATTATTTTTAATGTTTAACTAGCGATACCTATTTTAAGTTATATAAAGGTGTTTTGATTAACGGAATATTTGGTGATTGAATGAGTAAAATTTGAATATTAAAAACTGGAACTGAAACCCATACTCATATTGTGTACGTTTCTCATCCAATTTGCTGACAACCGCCTTTTAAATCAGGCAGGCGTTATCTCTGTACAAATAAAAAACGAATTAGAAACATTTGAGTATGGAGCACTGAAAGAACAACTGAAAGAAGACACGTTACTCGACCAATTCGCTGACCACATGCAACGCTCGTTCTTTCCATAAACAAAGCATGCCCAAACACTTAAATTTGTTGATTTTGAAAAATTGGTTATGCGATCACATATCTGCCTGTTTATGCAAATATCAGTGAAAAGGTAAACTAGTGGAAAATTCCATTTCGAAACTGTTGTGTGTGTGAATGTTTTCTAATATTTTATGTATAATCAAGGATGTATGGTTTCAAGTTTAGATTATTTTTATTCCG
>JAODAC010027611.1:0-16087 GCA_027575185.1 Mimaenictus wilsoni
TACAACATAATATTAATCAACATTCACTAACGTAGTGAAATTATAAAAAAACTCGAAAAATGGGAGTGTCTCAATTGTCCAATATGGAATCGAATGAAAGGTTTTGTACGTATAGTACATATATAGCAAGAAATTTTGTTAACGGGATTTTTCGCCGTTTTGAGCTGTTTGCTCAAAAAAATTGAAAGTTTGGTATATATTGCTTTAAAAGTAACATTCTCCGTATGATTAACGTGGTGTACTTGATTGCGCACCAAGGTCGGTCTACATGCAAGCGTGTTGATAGAATGCCACGTTATTCATACGGAAAATGTTGCTGTAAAAGCAATGTATACCAAACTTTGATTATTTTTTATCAAACGGGTCAAAATGGCGTAAAGTCCCATTAACATAATTTATTTCTATATATGTGCTACATGTACAAAAAAATGCATTAAATTCCGTGATGAATATCCGAGACACTCTCCTGGTTAGTTGGCATCTATGGTAAAATTAATTAATTAAAAATTAATGTATGCAGTTTTAATGCGGGCATTTATGATGAATATGAATTAAATTTAATTAAAATATAATGCTTCTCCAGAAAGTTTCACTCTAGTGATCCTAATACTGACCGGCACCTCCACCATCAATAATAACACTTATATGCATATATTAAGCATAATATCAAACATTTTTCACTATAGTAAGTATGTGTACAAGCATATTATGCTCAACTCATATTATATTTCGAGATAAGTAGGTTTTAATCAGTAATTTAATCGAACATTTATTGTAGAGACTTGTTTTACTATTTTTCCCTCTACCCACCGGCGCATTCACAATTTTTAAACTTCCATATTTAAGAATTGTTGTTAACCATCAAATCTTGTTCCCAAATAATACAAAATTCAACAGAATATTAAAAATATTGATAAAATACAAGTAATGTTGGTAGATTACCAACATTAAAATCTATATATAACTCATTAATGAGATAAATTTAATTAAATATTAATATCCACTCTATAAAATTTCTCTCAATAGTTCCCAATACAGACCGGTGCCTTCACCATTTTAATAAATATTATTACACATTGGCTTACTTCAAAAGAATTACACCTTATTACATAATGCATAAATTATAATATAAACAATTATTTAACAATAACAGGAGGACAAAAATTAGATATGAAATCCTACGTAAGTTGCTGTAATACTTGAGTTTAAGCTGAAAATGTTTTTAGGACGATATTATTTTAATTAAAATTTAAAACCTTCCGTGCAAACTTTCTCCCTAGTTCATAACACTGACAGGCGCCTCCACCATCCAGTAAACCATTGTTTAACAAAGATTAACCACTGAATAGAACACTATACACTAAATAAGTCTATTAATCTATAATTCTATGTGCGACAAATATAATATTTTAATCTATGCAGCACTCAAACACTAATTAAAAAAGTACAAAGTATTTTAAATTAAAATGTACAACGAAACACTGAAAAACAAAAATTGCAAAAACGTAATAAGAATAATAAACGTAATTTTTTTAACGTAATATAATTTTTGTATAACAAATTAATAAAATATTTAGCACTAGAAGCTACAAACTACAAACTACAAATTTTATATTAAAATGTTATTGTCGCGAACCAACGTCGGCAGCCCTGGTTGATGGCGCGGTGAACGCACCAGGTTGTAATCAGTGGTGTATTTGCAACGGATGAGAAAGGGACGTCCCCTTTCTCATCCTTTCTCATACTGAGTGGCGGCCCTTAAAGATAGCGCGGTGAACGCACTGGACCAACATACAATCCTTAAACGTCCAGAATCGGAAGAAATCAGTTCGACAGCTACTAGCTGCCTGTGTTGCGCGTTAGGGAAGGTAAGGATAATGAAAAGTAACTCATTCGGCGTTCTAATAACAACTGATTTTATGTAGGAAAAACCTAAACCTTGAAGGCGGTGCGTACCGCCCACACACAACCCTCCTTGCGGTACCACCGCTTCCTGGCATTACACTTATATCTTGGTAGTGAGGCTGAACACGCCCTCACCAGCGTATTGCCATGCATGCAGACAGACCCTGCCTTACGGTGACTCTCTCACTCTCTGTCTCTCTCTCTCTCTCTGTAGGTGCGTCTGATTTCGATGCCTAAGCGCACAAGCCAAGCTGCACCAAACGTGTCCACGAAGACCCGTCTGCTGGTGAGAATTGCCAGACCTATGCAGCCAGCCCGTCGCGTCAACCACTTCAATCTCTGGATAGCTTGTGTTTATATATTTCATTCTTAATGGCCCAGAGATTATTAAAGTGGGACGAATTCCTCCAGTTTACAGAAATAATGTATAAACTTAAGACTAGACTAAACAACTTGGCGTCATACATAAAATATAGGGAAAATTCCACTCAGGACGTCCCAAAACATGAAATATTTTAAACTTGGCTTATGGCATTATCAATCAGTGGCTTGGTAATTAAATCTTCCTAGAGCCATTGATTTGTAACAGTTATAGTCATGCATATTTCAAAAAATCTGTTTAGTACCATAAAAAAGTTAAAAAGGAAACTGTATTCGCTTAATGACTGCATAAAACTACTTTAATTACGTTTTTATGTATTTATGTTATAATTACCGGCAACCACTTTTCATGACGTTGCATCCATCATGGCGTCACACAAGTTAACGTACAACTTTCAGCGAACAGCGAGCTTGAAGGACTTGGAAGTCCACCAAGCTAAAGATTCAGACTGCCTTACTGAGCTTGGGCTACAATAGCGTTTAATATCAATAAGTTACCTAACAACGCTTTAATTAATTTTCTTCGCGAGTTGCGTAAAGTTGCGCTCGTCGGCGTCGACTCGGTGAGCGTTGGTGAAGGCGCCGGTAAACGCATTGCGAAAATTTTGTGCTTACTCCACACTTGAAACAACTTTTTCGCTACTCTGTTGAATTTTGTGTTGTTTTTTTATGTTTTTATCACTTTGTTGTTGTTTTTCCTGCGTTGAACAATCCGTAAAGTTATAGGAAGTTTCGATTGACTTTTGTTATATAATAGTTTTCGATTTTATTGCTTTATATGATATTTTTTGAGGTTCTTGCTTCGTTTAGTTCTTGAACAGATTGTTTTAGATTTGCTGTAATTAATTGTGTATTGAATAAAGAGACAAACATTTATTTGTCCGGAATATAATTTTATTTATAAGACCATCGACGAGTATTTTATTAATTTCGGGTATTGCATGCCTGTTTTGGGATATATTTATTTATTTACTTCATTCAAGTGTAATTCCAAGTTGCGTTCATTGTTTTTGTGTTTTGTGTTTATTCGTATATTATTCGTTATGTTTGCTTGTTTTTTTTTTCTTGAAGGTTGTCATAAGAAATGATGATATAACATTCTTTGTAAAGACTTTATTTTTGTTGTTAGTAGATTAATAAATAAAGTAGTCGAAATAATCTATTAAAACAGTTATTAATCTAAATACGAAGTTTTTATAAGAGTATATCGGAGTTTTGAGGCTTTGTAGAACTTTTTCTGTAAAACATAGGAGCTTTATTAATATACGATATGAAAGAGGAAGTCAAACAATTTAATTTTGTAGTATTTGATTGTTTCAAATTAGTAAATTCCGTGGTTTGTGGGCAATTAAAGTGAAAATAACTGAAGGTGATGCAGACTTACTTGTAAATAATTCTGCGGAATTTCCTAGCTTACTTCCCCGTATTTTTTTGTTCTCGACCGACCTTTCAAACAAATTTCATCAGACAACACATGACTCCCTAGGCTCCCTAGGGTACTTCTGACTTTGTTCCCGAACCATTGGTCGTCCTCGTACACTTTAATATCAAAAAAGCATCTGCTACTTTCTTTTCGTACGAATTTTTCAGAATAAGGCTTGAAAAACCCTTTCTAGTCCTCTGGATTCTTTTCTCGAACCACTGATAGTTCTCGTGCGTATTCGTTTACAATGATACCACTAAGAATGTATTAGAAATAGTTAGAATCACCAAAAAGAAACTAATGAAGAAAATACTCACTGTATTCCACAATTTTCAAAATTCAAAAGAAAGTAAACATCTGTATAAAATTACTTGAATTTTCCTTTCATTTAATGTATTAACCATATTTCAGAGTTTCATATTGTAATTATCACGAAGAGTTTAAACTCCGATCTCATTTATAAGCACTTGGACTATCTCAAAATTTACTTTTACTCTAAATAATTTATCCTTAAATATTTCTATTATACAGTGGAATGGCTAGAATTAAAACAATACAACTAAAAATTTGTATTATATCACATCTGACTTTAATTAACAACTTTATTACAGAATTTCAGACGTAATTAATAAATATTTAATGACAAAACTGGAAAATTCTTCATAGTGATAGAAAGATGACAAGAAAATGTTAGAATAACTGAACATTAATATACAGTGAACTAATCCCAATAACCTTATTGAAAATTTATGGATGTCCTGCGAGTATTGAGTGGAAGTCCAGCCACCAACAGCCCCTGCGTTGGTGGGGACAACGCTTTGGTGGAGGCGCCGGTGCGTTCGCATCAATAAGTCTGAAATGACGTGCTCCACTGATTTGAGGACGGAGGTGGCACATCAACGCGAAAGACTGGCTTTGTCACCGTTCCTAATGATGGAGAGCTACTCCACCATGCCCTAAATTGTAAATTTGCTAAATTGTCAAATTGCTAGCAAATTTCAGTGTTTAGATTCAAATTTTCATGCACGAAATTACTATACTATTTACTAATAGACTTTGTATAACTTTTTCCTAATCATTTCGACGTTTTATTTCTATGAATTTTTAAAATTATAATAGTATATAGGTGATATAAATATAAATTATGTAATTAAAATTATTATATTGGAGTTTTCTTAATTAAAAAATTAAGGGAACTTTATAAAATGATTATAATTAATTAAAAAACAGAAAATTAAGAAGAATAAACAGTTAGAATCTAAGATAACTAAATAGTGAGTAATTAATTAGTCTAGTGAATATTACAAGTTCATTATCACCTCCTAAGAACATACGCCATGAATGTAGCCATCGAGCAAGGGCGACAATGGAGTGGTAGCGGGGGGCGGGGGATGGTTGGGCGATAATGCCGGCAGCGTCTTTGGTGAAAATCTACTGCTAATTATGATCAGATTAAAGCGCGATTTCGACCGTAACTAACTTCGTGCTGAGATCGCTTTCTTGGGCCGCGGTGTGTCGTTATGTGCCCGTGTCTCGATAGACCTTTCATTCCTAATTATATCGCCCCTAAATATAGGCCACTTTTCCACGCCATGATATCTCGATCCTCAGCGTTTTTTTAGTGTTTTCGACGTAAAATCACGGAATAAACACTGTTTTTACATTAATAGTTTGATGAAAATGGTGTTCATAAATGAATATCGGTGTTTTAGAGCTTCGTAGTTTTTATTACACTAAAGTTAGAATTATGTTTGATATACGAATTGAAAGAGCAGCTCAAATAGTTTTACCTTTTACTTTAATTTTTTTTTAATTTTTGAAATTTAAGGTTACAAAAGGTTTTTTGTTCAACAATCACTTTTTGTTGCTATCACCGCTTTTTAGCGCATGTACAGAGGTATCCATGTTCATGCAATAGTATAAGTTCGAGCCAGGGTTCGGAAAGAAAGTCCAGAGGTCCTAATAGAGTCTTTTACACGTTGTCAGATGAAATTCGTTCGAAAGGCACGTCGTCATCTAACTATTCCGGTGAGAAATGCTTGAAAAGTAAACAAATACGCTTACAACTTCGAGCATACAATTTTTAGTTGTCTCACACTAAAAGGCCTACAAATCATATAATTAGTCCTTATTATACTTTTGAAATTCTGCATGTCAAACTGTTTGAGTTGCTCTTTCTAACCGTATATCAACTTTGTTCCTATCCTTCACGTGTCAGTAATTATAGAGCTATAAAACCCCGATATTCATTTATAAACCCAGTTCATTTCAACAAGTCTTTTTTTTTCTTCTGTTCTGATTCTGTTTGTATACACTATTATATGTTATCAGGATAACATACCGCTGCTTCCATGACTTAAAGAGGTAATGTAGGAAAATGGGAGGAAATTTATGTTTTGTCTATATGCAAACCTTTTACGGTAATATATACACGCCACACAACAGGTAAGATTGAAAAGAGCAATTAAAATTATTTACCGTCGGGGGTAGCTCCGCCTGCATACGATAATCTTGATTAATTAAACTTGTTCTTAATTACGCTTGTGCAGCTATTTCGTAGATGGTTTGTGTGCGTGCCAATTACGTACTAAGTTTCTTAATGGTTCGGATGACTTTAGGCTTTGCTCATCTTGTTTAGATTACATTTAGGTTATCTTGTATATGAGTAAGGTAGAAACATATAGACCTTCTAAACATAAAATTATGTTTTTTATATTTGTTTATTAGACGTGCACTTCTTACAATTTATATATTGCGGATCAACCGGTTCCGCCCATTAGGCATCTTCGGGCGTCTGAATATTTTTTGTTGTATGTTGTGCATCTTGTAACCTTGCATGTGTTGTTGCCATTTTGTTTTTTGGTGGAATGTTCAATTTCTTCCATGGTTTTAAAAGAGATTCGAAATATGCAACTCTATCACTTATAACTCACACTACGTCAGCTACATCACAACAACGTGCGCGTGTAACGTTGTTGTGATGTGGCTGACGATTCCATAGAAAAAACACTGATAATACTGAAACATAGCAACGAGAAATACCTGAATATAAAAGAAAACATACAAATATTTAAACACAAACAAAATAACACACGGATGAACCAACAACTGCAGTGCAATTTCGAAAATCTTTTAAAACCATGGAAGAAATTGAACATGCCATCAAAAACCATAATGGCACCAATACAAGACCTCACTACACATGCAAGGTTACAAGATACGTAACATATGACAAACAATTCGGTCGCCTGAAGATGCCCAATGGGCGAAACCAGTTGATTCGCAATATATAAATTGTAAGAAGTACACGTCTAATCAACAAATATAAAATAACATGAACTCTTTCGTTAATAATATCATTAAAAAAATAAAATTATGTATTGTTAAAATAGAGAAAGTTAGAGTTTAGTTTGTATAACATTAGGAGGAATATAATAGTTATACTTACAAAGAAATATGTCTAAAATTTTAGTGGATGCGCCGGTAAACACAGAATTAACTACATAAAATAAAAATAAAAAGATAATTTTTAAACAATGTTAACGAAAATAATTAAAAATAAATAAAATTCAAATCCAACTTACAACACAAATATCTTTTAAAATCAATGTTTGGTAAATATTTGAATAAATATTCAAACACATCATCAAAGCGACATTCTGTCAAGCCACAAAGTGGAAAGTAGAAGAAGTAAACTTATAAATTCCACAATGTGCACTTTTTTTACCGCTATATAATCACCTCGGCGAAAAATGTGTGTGGCACGACCAAATATATGCGCGCATACACACATTACGTAATCACGTGTAAGTTCAAAAACATTCCTCGCGTGTGCGCCGACCGTAAAAACGACGCGCTTTTGCGCTAATCAGCATGAATGCGAACGAAAGCAAAAATGTCAGCGAGCGTTTGGCAAACCCTGCGACATTGGCACACTGCTGCCGCGGGCCGGCCGGCCGAGATAAATCTAAATAATGGCGAGCATTAAAACTTTTGCATAATTGCAATTAGTTTGTTGCCTTAGTGAAATGTCGTCCGGCTCGCAATCAACGCCCTGAAGGCAAACTAGACTAGACTCTGTGCAGTAGTTTTTCCCAGTCTCTCGTGCGAATTAAAACGTTTGCGAGAACTTTGTGTCAACATTGTATTTGCTATTTTCAACTTTGGTAGGTTTTTATTTCAACTTATATTTACTATTTCAACATTGCTTTTTACTATTTCTCATTTTCTATTGTCTTTAATGCCAGAGGTTCGTTTTAAATTTGTCAAATCTTATTTTATTTTTTTAAATGATTATGTCTTAAAAATAAAGTAGTTTTGTAGTTAATGTATTAAAAGTAGTAAAAAATGGTGATTTTGAAAGTTCAAAAAGTAGGGTGAGGAACAAATTACACTTGATTTGATTCTGATTTGAAAAACATCAATTGACAGACAATCAATTTGATTGGAATTAGTCAATTATAAAATTTCGGCACATCTACGTGCAAATATGCGCAATAAACTCGAATGTAATGCAAATTACTTCAATTTCAGCTGCGAAATGAAATGCAGTGAATATAAAATTAATGTAAATGAAATTATTCCGAATGCTGTAAAATTTGCATAGTTAATGAACGCATAAAATCTACAAGGACGAATTTTATTCACTCAAATTATTCATGATAAGATCTCGATATATACTGGCTTCAAATATGTTTTATTTATGTTTTGGTTATATTTATTATTTCATAATAAACTAAAATATCGGGGTTTATTCGAAAATTATGGTGGATGCGCCGGTGAAATCCATCAAATCACTGAAGTATCCATAGATTCCAAACATAGAGAGAAGAAGAATGCTATGAAAGGAAATATGAAGATGAGTACTATCAAAAAAGGCTGCTAACTCAGTACACGGCGCGTCACTCTTACTTCTCCGTTGTAATTATACCTCTGTGGGACCCAGTGCTTTCACAGCCCTACAAAAAGAGCTGCGCATATTGGTTTGTGACATAATTATTTTCTGGGACTAGGAACAGTTCTTCAATTCTGCTGATAGAGGACTTGTGATAGAGGATCATATAATAATAGTACACAATGTGTTTTTTAAATATTTATAAACAACTTCATTGTATGTTCTACTTGGAAATGAATGCAATATCATAGCATATCCTGGTATTCAAGGAAAATTATATCTCATTATGTCTATTGTTTTATTATTTTTTTCAACATATATCAGTATATATTAGTCTGTGAAAGGAAATGTCAAGAAAATCATCTAATCTTATCAAAAATAATATATAGCGGAATAAAAATATTTATATATCTTGACCACCATTATATTCAGTGATTTCTGCAAACAAATCTTACGACAAGATGAATTTTGACACATATGGGCAAGATAGAGTCAAACACAGCGTAAAAATCCATTATTTCTCAGAAAGAAACCCATGCCAGGAAAATTTTATAAATGGGTTTTATATTTCGGAAAATGCACACCTTACTAGTATCCGCAAGAGAAAGGAAGAATACAAAAACTCTGTTTTTCGGACCACACACGACCGTTTTGTCATTTTCTCAACTCAAATCGCACGGAAGCGTAAAACACTGACACGTCCTGAGATAAATCAGCCACGTCGAGATTCACCTCACTTTCCCGTCTTGCAGGAGAGGTGAGGAGGAGCTCTCTTGCCGATCACCCATCAAAACTGACAAGCAAATACGGGCAATCTGCGAATGTGGTGGCGTGCCTGAGTGTTGCGGGATGGGGCAGGCCATCGGAACAATACCCGGCGAGTGATATTGGACAAGTTATTTGCCGAGGTGATCAATTTTATCGGTCAATATATGATACTCCCGGCGTTTTTCCTCAGCACGCTTCTTTATTGCAAGTCCGTCATTGAAAGGATATTGCTTCGACATGGCCAAACTGCGATGCTTTGGAAACAACTAGACGTGGAGCTGGAGGTAGAAGTAAGAGGCAGAGGTATGTAGCAGAAGATAGGATGATACAGCAGGATGAAGGAAGAGAAGTTTGTAGGAATAACAAGATATGGAAGGGAGAGAGGAGTTGAAGGAGGTATAGAGGTAGGAGGGAAAGGGGGACGTGTAAGTTTTTCGAGCACATCCTAGACATCGCTTAGATATTTTCTCAAGTACGAGGCAGATCGCCAGCAGGGGCTTTCTTAGTTAATGCCCTTGAAGAGTGGAGTAGAAAGACGAGAGGTTTTTTCGTACTCAATTTCGGAGCTAAGTTGTCTATGAAACTACAAGAATAGTTGTAGGATTAATAAATTTGATATGGGAAAAATAAACTTACTTTTGGCATAGCTTGACGTAACTATCGAACGAAATCCAAACTTACTATATATTAAAATATTCTATCTTTCAAACATTTTTATTTACAATATTGTTATAGATGTGCAATATTAGCAAATTTGTCACCAAGCTAAGAAAGTTGATATCACAACGATTTTTCGATGAATGCGCCGATGAAAACACATATTCACCCAAAAAATACGCATATTAAAGCAAAAAATGTTGACTCAAGTATTTATAGTGAAGGCGCCGGTCATATCTTCTCAAACACTAATAAACTTTCAGGAAACAAACCAACCCCGTAAATTTATAACTAAAACATCTTCCCAGATGTATTTTCGCCTATTACAATTTCATTCGCATGTAGTTTCAAGCAGAAAAGAAAACAGATTAAATACAAAATGGTGTAATTATAACATTACCAGTATAATTACTTTAAAAGCTCTATAATTCTAAGTGTTTAAATAATCATACACACTGCGCAGAATATATAAACACCCCGAAGCAACCTTGGTGAAAGCGCCGGTCAAAACTTGCCGGTCAAAATTTTGCAATAAATATACCATCCCTGTAAAATTATAACAAAAAACTCATTCCGGGTATATTTTCCGCTATTGCTATTTGCACAATCAAGTATTTTTATACTATTTCGTTTATATTGGTATAACACATTTTATTTAACATTAAATATAAAAGTTTTAATGTATAAATTTTCAAGATATTACGTAATTCTTTCTTTCTTCCTTTTTTATTGTTTCCTTTCATTCTTTTTCCTTCATTAAATTTGCACAATTTCATATTAACACAACATTTTTCTCATATTATATTTACCCGTAATAATTAAATATCTCTCGTTCTGATGCTTCTTTATTTATATTTGTGTTTTCGTGCTTATGTAATTAGAAAATATCTAATATTCTCGCATTCAAAGATGCTGCGCCGCCTTAACTTCTTATTTGCCTTGTGATTGTTGGCTATAAAGTTACCAAGTCATTGGAGGATTCACAAAGTTTGCGACTCGCGGAATCCCACTCTCTTTCGCTCTCTGAAGAGTATGAGAAGCAGCAGCTATACGTAATGCGATTACGGTATGCCAGCCCTTTCTGCGATGTTATTCTTGTGCACGAAGAATGGAAAAATTAACGAAGCCGAAATACAACACAAAAATATTCCTCAATATTAATATTTTCATTAATAAGAAAATGTAATATTGGTTGACTATATCTAAAGTATTCTAAGCTAAACTAATGTAACATGATTTAATCTAATCCTAAACCAAACTGAACATTATTAAACCGAACTCATTTCAATAAATTTTATGGTTTTATAAACTTTAAATACTTTAAAAACTGTTTTTTTTGTAAATTCTGAATATTCAAGATTTAAATGCTTTTATTTAAAATTTCCATGATTATTAATAATATTTAATGGTTTTTCATAGAAGATTTTATTTTGTAGATTTGAATACCGTCTCTCCGCTGCGTCGCACTTTAGACTTTCAAATTGCTCCGACTCATTACCGGACTTAAGTTTCTAATAAAGTAAATGCAAATTACGTTATTCGGCCGATGGCGGCAGTGGCAATGGCGACGGCGTGCAAGTGAGCTGTGGCGATGAAATAACGCGGTATGGTTGTGCGGTCGGCAGACGAGCGAGTTAAAAGTTGCCAATTTTGGTAGTTAGCGTACGCCCAATACAGCCCGGCGCCTCCACCATCCACGAACAGCCACCGCCTGGTCTAAACCCACCAGTCGGTGGGCTGCCTGCAGGCCGCCATCGCTACAGCCGCCGCCGGCAGAGTGCTTAGGCCGTTTCATTTCGTCGCGCTGATTTTCCGCTTTTCTTTTCCCCAACGGCAGCGTTTTATAACGTTATATCAGCGTTGGGGCGAAGTTAAATCGGTGCGGCGCCGCCGGGGACGGCGCAAACCTCGTCCGCTAATTGCTTCCTCGATTATAAACGGATTTAATTGTAATATCTGTTGTCAACCTTTACAGCCGCCTGCCAGATGCGTTCCGCTCATTAACGCAAACATCGAGTGGCCAGATGCAAAAACTCGTTATTGGAATTGCTTCGAAACTAGCTATTAAAACAATACGTTGTTAGTTTAGTTTTTAATTTATTAACTTATTTATATTTAAAACGATTAAAATTGAACTAATTCTATGAATGTTAAAGAGTTATTTAATAACAGGTCATTATTTAAGGGGAAGTGTGTTTTTGAGAGGTAATAAATCGTACCCAAAACTAGTTTAAACTTCTTTTTTGTGACAATAAAAGTCGAAGGTGTCGATTTAGCATTTTTTATATTTACTTGCGATTTGGAACTTTTCAAACTTGAATTGATGTAATAAATCTTTGATACTTTGCTTTTGTAAGAAAAACTCTTAAGGAATATTAACACAATCCTTCTTATTTATTTTTAAGTATCCTGATATAAAATTTAAATAACCGTTTTCTGAAAGAAGCAGGAGAAGAATTATTTCTGACATGGCTTAAATTAAGCAGCTTTTAATAATACCCGGAGATGTAACTTTATTCATGTAGGTTGCAACAATGTTTCCGTAACTACTTTCATAAAATTGAAATAAAAATCGAAATTAAAATTTTATGAAACATTAGGAAATGTAAGGTAGGAAAATATCACAAAAACGACGATTGATGTTCTTTGATAATCATATACAACTTCATGGAATATTCCACCTTCATTTTAATGAAATGTATAGTACATCCTGATACCTGTCTACCGGACTTTCCAAGGTTCGTATAACTCTAAGACAAATTGAAATATTCACCCCATTTTTGGCCTTCGTAATCTATGATACCAGTGGGCTACCATGATGGGCTACCAATTCAAATCCGGCCGAGGGCATGATCATTTTCTCATTTAATTTAATGGAATTGTTTGCTATTACAATTTAAAAATATTCAATCATCGAAAATTTCATTCAACAATCTTTAAAACAGTTTATCATTTTAATTTTTGTTGACGAAATTATAAAAAATTCCTAAACCTTAATGCAATAATGCAATACGTATAAATTTAAATGTTTTCTGTTTATTATCAACGTAATTTAACGCAATTCGTGATTTTAATTCAAATGATAGAGTTTATCATCATTAAAAAAGTTTTCATTATATCAAGATTTCAAATTGTGATAAAGATTTTATAGAAAATACGGATACACCTGTCGTTTATACCGGCGCATCCACCAAAAATTGTCTTCATAGCAATGCGTGATTAGTCCAATGACAATATTTTGAAAAAAATCGCCATGAGTTGTTAAAATTAACATATACTGAACGATTTAAGAAATAAAATCAGATGGATTCCACACCGTCTACCTTGTGATTCATTCCTTCCTTACAACCAGCGCTGGAACTCCCTTACAACCAGCGTACAAAGTCCATTATCTATTCCCAGTCTAGTTTATGTAAGTGAACCTGCGTCAAGCTTGCCGAGTTCACATCGTATCATACAACAGCGAATATTATAGAAGTCGTACATAATAATTTCATGAAAATCCCTTACTAATCGAAATCAAATTAATAATAATACCAAATAACATAAAATCTCCCATGTTTATTAACTCCATTATTGCCTGTGGATATATAACGCAAATTGACCAGATTTAAATAACTAGAATAAATTCAATAACTCAAAGGTATTCAATATTAAATTTGAATACAAAATTATCCATTTTGAATACAAAATCCATCAGACATCAGCGGAATCCATGCGAGGTATAAAAGTGCGCGGGTGCGTGTACGTGTGTTGTAAGCACAAGCAATTAAATGCAAATTAACGAAATTTGGTAACATCAGCAAACGCATTTGCATAGAGGCTCGTGCGTTTTGGCACGCGCATTGCGTCGCTAATGCCACATTACAGCGAATAATGCGCTACAGCTCTACAACTGGCTCAGCCCAGCCTCACCATCCTGCCCCTGCTCTTCGCGCGTATTGTGCGAAATTGAATTGCAAATAGTTCGCAAATTGTTTGACGGTTTATAAATCGAGCGGCGCCGATTAAACGCACGTGTGCGCATTAGCGTTATTATGAATCATCTAATTGTGCGTAGCTTGGCCATGCAATCACAACTACATCACAAAGTTATGGTGTTAATAACATTGCCTGCATAATTTATGAATAACGCAATGTAAATTAAGTGAGAATTTTAATTTTTAGTAAATAAATCACGTTCATTGGTTTATAAAAGTTTTAAAAGTTATTAAACTTTTAAAACTCAAAAAATCACAATTATTAAAGTCATAATATACAAATATGCTTATTGATTAATTAAGAATATTTGGTATATCGTTAATAATTATTGTTTCGTAGTTTATTTTAGCTTAAGTTTTAAAATATTTAGTATAGGAGTATGTTACGCAACCAATAATATACATTCCTAGGCTTTTAACTTAACTGAACTTTAACTTAAGTTTAACTCACAAAAAATGAATCTTAAATCACTTTATGACTTAGTAACATAACTTATAAATATAAAGATGTGACGTTAAAGGCTGACGCTGAAACTGTCAAAAATCCAGGTCAGGGTTAATAAATTGAAAATGAATTTTTAATAAAAGCTGTGTGTAGATCTTTTCCAGCTCGTTATGAACGCTATTCATTTCTCATGCTCTACGTCAACGCCAAACCGGCATAACCTAAGATTTACAAACTTATGGGCTGCATAACCACCGTCTTGCTTGATTATTTTGCGCTTTCATTATTCATAACCGCCGTTGAAATGGACAACAAACGAATTTACGTTGGCACTGCTTACTTTATTTTTTGATTTTATATGTATGTTCCTGATTACTGTTGAAATGAAATCTTTATACTTTTAACATTATTTTAACATTAAAATTCTCACCATTGATATATAATACATCTGATATCAATCTGAAAGTGAAGAAGCAATCTTTCTAATAATATCATTTTCAGGCCGACCCCATCGGAACACTATAAGTTTTTCTTGCAAAATATTTATACATTTTATAATATATATTGGAAAATGGGAATGTAAATGATCGTCAAGAGGCTAATTCCAAAATAAATTTGAAATCAATCCTCTTTGTAGGACGTCATCTTTACGTTTAAAGCATTTATATCCTAAAGGTAAATGTAGTCCAATCCTCTTTCTAATGATATCACTTTCACCGATCCCATTGGTGCCAATATCTATTTTTACTCTATATAATTATATTCTATATCAATTCATGGAAATATTCAGAGGGTATGCATTAAATTTAGTTTCAATCAACTCCTGAGATTCCACCCTTTCGTATGATATCATTTATATGCTCATTCTATGTTCTATTATTGCACGATATTTATTTTTGCAATATGTCGTTGAATGCTCTAATAATTCGTGGAATAAGTCAAAGTAAATGATCCTCAAGGAGCTAATTTTAAAGAACATATAATAAATTTGGTATCAATCTCCTTCTGAGCACAACGCTTTTCTGATGTTATCATCTTTAGCCATATCCTGACGAAACATCTTACAATTTTTGCAATAATTTGTTGTAATTAATATACATTCTGGAAAAAGTCATCGTAAAGTTGATTACAAGTCGTAAAATACGTACAAAAATATTTACTTGAATAAATTGTGCGAAATTAGCAAAATTTAAATTTGTCCATCCATTTTTTAGGGTTTTACAAATCAAATCACTCATAAAATACAAGGTACCTATGTGGACCTTTGTGCAATGTTAGCAAAAACCGCACTAATTACGTCAGTCTAAATGAAAAACATGCAAAAAAGAACGGAAAACACAAAAATATGTTATGAAAAGAATGCGTGAAAAACATTACTTGTTTGTGGTTTTTGCATTTTTTTTTTGCTACATCATCGCATAAATAAATTTCTCAAATTCCCATGTCACAAAAAATGTAATTTTTAGATAAATATTTCACAATTTACACAAATTAAACCAAGCAAATTCAAAAAAAAGAATATAAATAAAATTAAATAATAAATGTCAGTACAAATATTTTAAAACGTTTTGAAGCAAACTAATAAAATCGGAAGTCCCAAAGTCAATAAAATAACCCCCAATGGTCAGCTAATT
>JAODAC010027622.1:0-16075 GCA_027575185.1 Mimaenictus wilsoni
TATTTCCGACAATAATTTATTAAGCATTCACCAAAAAGTTATTAGTGAGGAATGTTATAGATAGTGGCAATTAAAGTATCAAAAGTTGATAAATAACAGGTTTCCATACTTCATGGCGATTCCTGTATTTATCTAATCAGAACCATCAAATTTATTATTAGGAATTACCGGGATATTTTTCATTCGCAAAATGTAACTTCCTCATAGTAATATCAGCAACATTGAGTTCAATAATAAACTGGAAGATTACTGTAACGAATAAAAAATAATTTAAAAAACACATTAACATATGACGTATGTATGTATGTTTCCGATACCAATAAGTATCGATACTTGGGTATCGAAAGTATCGAAGTTACAAAAGTATCGATACCAACACGTATCACGATACTTCGTGAAAAGTTGACATCCAATCTACTCACTTTTATCAAACCATCAATACCGGTAGTAGATTTTTTACAGTGTACATAATAAGACCCCTGCTCAGATCATGAGTAGAAAATTTCCCGGTGGTGCCTTCTAAAAAGAATAGTTTGGCTTGACATTTCCTTTTCTTCTGTTCTAGATAGATCTAACGATATCGGTAGATATTTCATACGATGGTTACTATGACTACGGACACTAGTTCTTGTACTCGTAGTTTCATATAGTGTTCAATATAAAAGTCAAATATGTACGAATTTCGTAAGCATCACAAAAATAATTCCTGAATGGTCAATTTCCATCTTTCATGCGGGTTACAGCAGACCTGATATACAAGACACGAATCTTTGTGTTAATTTCACACATTGAGATTTCATAATCTTGGTTAGATGAAACGCCATTGTTGCATTTCATAGTCAACGTCACATTTCACCTCAATTTGTAACTTTTTCAATAAATGAACCACGAATTCATGTTTATCAATTGATCTAGCAGATTCAGGTTATGAAAATATCTATAGATAGTTCGATTTTGCACAAAATTGATTCAACAGAATGCCATATTGTCTCGGTGTGCAAAGGTATTGCACAAATTGGCGATCACATAAAAGTCGTTTCCGATGGTAATAATTGGAGTGGTTTATATCGGAAAGTGGCCCCGATATGATTCTGACCCCCCATCGGTGTGTACCATGGGCGGTGGTTTGCCGCTTTTGTCGCGTCGTCGTGTCATCCGCCTCACGATCTAACAAACGCTCCAATTATGGAAAAATGTTCGCATCTCTCCAGAATGCGCTCCATAACGCCGTCGCTACACGTAGCCACTGGGAAGTGCCTGCCATACCTCGCAATTGTGCTAAACCATCGTTTGCTGGCAGCCGACTATACAGTACACGCTGTAGCGTCGCTTTCTCATATCTTGTTTTCAAACTAAGTGTTGCCCGGTCAGCGGAAATGAAAATGGCACCCTGCACAGGCTGCTGCTGTTGTTTACCAATAGAGCATAAACATGTACAAATTCCCAGAATTCACAGGAATATAAATCGGTTTCTTTCATTGCTGTGCATATTCGATTAAAAATATTGAATCCGTCGAATATATGACGTCGGTGTGTCTGAAATATGGCGAAGTATGTGGCGGTTAAACATCAATTCATCTGCAATCACATGGGACAAGATTATCTTGAAATTGCTTCCGTTCCAAATAGGTTCGGAAACAATGCACGATTGTAATCGGCGGCGTCATAACCAAGCATCCGATGCAGGAAGCCAATGACTTGACCACAAAGATTCGCCACATGATTGATCAATCAACATAACTTGCCTCATATACAAATTACGTACGCCTAAATAATAATTTGACATGATTGGTAGTCCTGGAAACACTTCCCTAATGACAAATTTCATTCATTTGATACGATTTTTAGAAATACAACCTATGTATAGCACAAAATTTGGCCCAGTGATTTCCAATTTCTACTTATACGCTAAAAATGAATACGGAACGAAAATGCAAAGAGAAAACGAAGGTGGTGCATATCAATCCGGTACTATCCAGCAAAGATATGCCCCCCTTGGAAATAAACGGCATAGGCGTATCTACATCAACATCGGACGTCAATCAGCTGAGAAGCTCCACACTACTCTGGGGCAGTCAGCAATCGAATATTAGAATTCCAAGTTGTACTGATCTGCGCGGCCTGTTGATCCGTTTTTTCGTGTCATGGATGACCATAAGCCTGATGTATCATACCCTATTGGAACCGCTGTCGAGATATCTATTCCCCCCAAAAGAAAATATCTACAATCCTGTGCTAATAATCATGAATTTGCTTCATAGAGTGAGGAACGATGTGTGTGCGTGTGCTTGTTCTGAACTGTAATCGTCTCTCAGTACCACAGCCATGTTTCATTTGGGAAAATGTTTATTATACGTGTGCATTAAAAGAAAATTAAGAAAAATGTGATTCATCATTTTTTATTCACACGTAGGCGGTGCGTCAGCAAACACGCTTGTTGACAAATATTTGATCATGCAAATCGGCGTGTTCGTCACTTAACACGTCTCGCTGAATATTGCTGGCCGCCTCTAGAGCTGTTGGCGGCAAGGGGGCGGCACGAACGCCCTGCGGCTGCTGCTATGCGGCGATCTCATGAATAAAGAAGTTCAGATGCCCTCGGGCTCGCTTTTTTGCATCTTATTCATTTAATACTTCTGTTTATGCATATTGGGCCCCAAAGCCTCCGAAGGAATGCTCTATGGCTTGCCATTGTGCCTGCATACCCCTTTTTGTAAATGCGCTTGACGCGATCCGCCAACCTTAGTATACGGTACCAAGTCTCCGGGGCATACTGCCGCCCACCACTCTTGTATACCGATACACACACGCGATGGCAGAACACTAATTCGCGGGCGCGTAGAAAAGTTTGCGCAATGCCATCAGACGTCGAGAAAAGCACCTATTCATTCAGTAGGTGTGCAAGTTGTCTTAAATTAGCGCCGCGCGCCGTTAATGATAACAGGCCTATTACGCGCGCTGCCTCGCACCCTGAACCGACATTCACGTGCCCGGCAGCAAATCCTCCCCGCAGGTTCCGTCGGCTCCTTTTCGGGCGTCCCAGCCACACCGCCTCTTTCTTTCCCCCACGTTGGCGTTGAGGAAGAAATGCTCAACGCCAACGTCTTCACGTGCGACAATATAGCGTCGGGATGGGCGTTTGATGTTGAATGTTGAGCGTGCGATCGCGTGCTGCATATTGTCGTTCGTCGGGTCGAGGGAAGTTTTCCGCGCGCATACCCCACTAAAGTTACACACCGCGTTTTCCGGTTTTGTTCGCAACTACAAAAGCCTCTCGTTAAGTCGATTCCTTTGCCTGACTCTCCAACGTCGAGCGGCGCCGTAAAGGATTTCGTCGCGTTCGTTCCAGAAGCCACGCAAGCTGATTTCATAATCTTCCGCATGTTCTTTAAAACCCTCCCCACAAGATTACGTTTGATATCAACCCAAATGTGCTGGCATTAATCACCGCCAACATCACAGCCATCCAATTTTTTTGCTATTCTCTTTAATCCTCGCGACAAATTTAGCAAATGTAATGTTACCACATCACTTCGCGTTGGAGTCCAGCGACAAAGGAGCGACGCAAATGGAAAATGTTCGCCACTCAGTATAATCAATTTGCTACCAAATTTCCGGCGATATTTTTAATGCTTGTGTCGTTTTGGTCGCGCGCATGTGAATATAAAATAACCAAGAGGATTGCATTCGGCAATCATTAATTCGTGTCAGACATCGTCTCATATGGCCCACATGCGCAGCATTTCCCCGCTGCCGTATCTAACGCATAGGAACAACAAAACATGCAAGCGTGCAGAAGATAAATGACGATGAACATATTGCCCAGCCGGAACCACAAATACGACTGAGCATGGGTCGCTTTTATATTATTATTATGACTAATGTTGTGCATGTACTCGTATACATACACGAGTGACTTATGCGATCCGGCGATCGCCTGCGCCCATGGGAGTTTTACATTTTTAATATCCTTTATGAGCGCAACGCTCTACTGTGGCATTGGTAACCACAAATCTTCTAATCACTTTCCATGTCTTTGCAGACTTGCCATCGATGCGTACCAGCCTGACTAATCCTGTTCATGTACGAGAAGGTGACGATGCCGTCATTACGTGCGTCGTTAAGGAAATCGGCAAGAATACAGTCATGTGGAAAAAGGAGGACAAGGAGCGTCACAGCACCAGAGTGCTCACTGCAGGCGAGAAAAGTGTCACAGCCGACAAACGATTTATGGTTCTGCATGATCCAGGTAGGATACATTTTGTTTCGATTTTACGATGCAATTTATTTGATTATTATAAAAGTGATAACGATGATACAACGGTACACAATAGTATATAATATATTAGCAGCGATATCCAGCGATAAGACTTTGGGAGACTGTGGGGTGTTCCAACAAAAGCAGGGTTTCATTGTTGTAACACTCAGAATAGGCAGTCAAACATACAGGTTGCTTGCCATCCGTAAAATATTTCTTCTCGCAGGCATCCATTTGAATTTGTTTCTGCTTGATGTAAATTTCAATCGGTAGGAGACAAGCACAACTCCAAGGATTACCACCGTATGTCAATATGCGTAGGTTTAC
Source organism: Mimaenictus wilsoni (assembly GCA_027575185.1). Taxonomy (NCBI): domain Eukaryota; kingdom Metazoa; phylum Arthropoda; class Insecta; order Coleoptera; family Staphylinidae; genus Mimaenictus; species Mimaenictus wilsoni. The sequence continues at coordinate 4,586 of JAODAC010027622.1, forward strand.
GAGTATACTAGCCATATCCGGTGGCATGGATGCTAGCATATTGCGATGTATGTACAATCTTTGCACAGGAGAAGGTTTTGGAAAACTTTGCGGGTTCAGATACACGAGCTCGTTGTTGTCCAGTCGCAGTTCGCGCAGCTTAGGATAGTCTTCGAAAGCGCCATTGAGAAGCAAGCGGATAGAGTTGTGCGAGGCGTCGAACACTTCCAGATTGCGCAGCCACAACGCCGATGCCAGCGTTGGTAACCGGTTGCGACTCACGTTCAGATGTCGAAGCATGGAGAGGTTTTCGAACGTCGTGAGGGGCACCTCGCGAAGGCGATTTCCGCTCAAATCCAGCCATAGCAGACTAGTACTGAACGCGCGTTCTGCCACGGCGCTGATCTGATTGTTGGCGAGGATCAACTGCACCAGGGCTAATTCGTTGAAAACTTGAGCCGGAACAGTTGTTAGGCAGTTGTGCGATAGATCGATGCGCTCAATCACAGACGTGGCAAACGTTTTTGGCGTGACCGTGTTCACGTTGTTCTCTGCCATATTTAGCTCTTGGAGGTGCAGACCATCGAAATCGTGCGTTTTCAAAACGGGCAAATTGTTTTCCGACAGGATTAATCTGCGCAGCCGGGGTAGTCGAAGAAATGCAGCCTTATCAATGTTGTTGATTTTGTTGACAATGTATAACTCTTCGATGTCTGGCACATCCGCGAATGTCTCCTCCGAGTACGATTCATATTGACGATTGTTAGTGTCACTTTGCAAAACTAGCGTTTTCAACGAAGCATTTCTATTTATGCGCACCTGGGAAAAGTTTTCCAAAAGTAATACGCGCCCTTCGAGTTGGTGAAACGCCACAAATAGCACTAGCAACTGAGTTACACGAACACAAGAGAACGGAACCATCGCGGAGGAGATGCGATCTGATCCAAGTTAGCTAAGGCAATGATGAGATTTACACCTGCAGGAATTGCGTACTTCTGCACTTGAACAGAAACAAGCCAAACTTCTTGTAAACCTTGGACAACTTTTTAATGACATGTGATTACGATGTTTTTAATGTGGCCGCACATCAGCAACTGCTGCAATTACTTAACCATGTGAATATTATCTCGTCTTATCTCCACCTCGGACGCCATCAACGCCGTAAATGAAACCAGTTCGACATGTGTACTCACACATACGTGCCGGCGTGGTACGTTTATTTGAAAAGTTTTCAGCGGCCATTTACTCGGTTTGGATACGATTTGATAGATGAGGAATTTATCGGAATTTATATTGGACCCTCATGGCTGAAAATACTTACCAAATTTCCTGATATTCTAACGGTATGTGATGCATCGACGAAATGCGATTGCTCTTTGGACGCGAAGGATCGACTGGAGCGGGCGTACTAACTCCCTGTTTGTAATTGCGTTAAATATGATTTCCGTCCGGTGCAATCAAATTAAACATCCGATGTAATTATTCACGTTTTGCATGCCGCTCTCCATATCGATCGAACATGAAGCAATAAACGAAGATCACTCCCAAATACACAATGAAACTGGGATTGATTGCGTAACCCACGAAAGTAGAAAATGAATACGACTCTAGGTTCAAGACGATTCAATCCGTTGGCATGCTGATGAAATTGTTCGACTTGAAATACATGATTAAATCTGCAAGTGCACTCGGCGAACAAGACGCGCCTTCCTTTCGATTCATTATTCCCGTCATCTCTGCGCGCTTCCGAATACTGCGGCGATAGTTCCACTCGTTTCATTTCGATCTATTGATTTCAGTGCCGCAAGGATCGGAGGAAATGAAGGATGTTCCAGTCGGCGGAGATGTTTGGGTGCTCGTCATAAAAAATTCCAAACCAACCGATTCGGGCGTTTACGTATGCGAAGTAAACAGCAATCCAATTGTGCGTTCATTCCATAAGCTCAGTGGTAAGTGTGCGAACATTACTTTGAATTCCTTACATCATCAAGATTGACGATTTCATAGATTGAGCGTCAATTGGCTGGAAACATCTTGCTTCACTGTTGGAAGTGAGTAATGCTTGTTTTATTTCCAGTAATAACGAAATCATTACCACCACCGGAAAATGTCACGGATTCCGATGATTCAAAGTCTGTGCTCAATCCAAGAGCACATAATTACACAGATTGCTGCACGGCCCGAAACGTCTCACATACTTGTCTCGGATTCTGCAATATCCAGAGTATTCTTGAAGGTATCAGTATTGTTTATCAGGATATGTGGATTTTTAGCATGAAACTATTTGAAATGATTTACAGGCAGCACAGGACAGGATCCGGAGAACTGCGAGTCGGATTTTCCCAGTATCGTGCGCTGTATGGCCGACGGGCGAAACCATGTGCCCTGCTGCATACAAGAGCGCGTTCCGGATATTTGCCAGGACGTCTGCCGCGGCGAATACACCCCAATCACAGACAACATCAAAACGCATTTCTCCTGCTCTGCGTATACTGAGCAAACACTGGCCTGTATCATGGAAGGCGTTGAACTGCTGCCCAGCCCTCCCGCCATTGTCGACGTCGAGGCACTTACGGACAAGTCACTAAAAGTGTCGTGGAGTATGCCTGAGACGAACTCGGAGAGCATCACCGAGTATGCCGTCAACGTTACCGCCCTGCGTACCTTTGATCAGCACCTCATCGATCCGAACGAGGCGAATCGCACCGATTATGAATACATGCGGACTCACATGGTGCAGACGAATGTCGCGGGGACGCAAAATTTCACGGTTCTGAACGACCTCAGCCCGTTCACCATGTACGAGGTGACGGTGACGAGCATCAACAAGCATGGCAGCAGTTTACCCACGGGGCGTGTGCGGAGCCTAACGCTCACATCCGGCAAGATAAAGCCCACCGTCGGCGAGTCACAATCCCTGCCGGACATTAGGGCCTGCTGTGCGAACAAGGGCATCGGGCACAAGACGTGCATAAATAAGCTGTGCGATCCAGCATTCGCATCTGCTGTCGAAATCACCGACCTGATGATTTGCGCACCATGGGCGGCGGACACATTCAGTTGTCTAGCGAACGGAATCGACCACACGCCTTGCTGTCGCGCACGTGGTCTGCCCGAAATCTGCCAACAGCTCTGCACCGGAAATGTGACTAGCATTGATTTTAACTATTTCAAGTAAGTGACTGTGAGCAAAATTGTATTTGATTTACAGCAAATTTTAAACTTGTACCACTTTTTTCCATAGGTGTTTACGCTACATGGGCGAATACACGAACTGCTTGCTGCAAGGGTACGGCGTGCTACCAAGTTCACCTAGCCATGTACATGTGACCAACATCGACATAGACTTTGTTATTCTCCACTGGTCCTCGCCGAAAACATTGGGCGACACTGTTTCCAGTTACAATATTCATTACCGTATGCTCACCACATATGATACGGATTATAGGACAATTTCCGGGGTGCACAGTCCACACATCCTTGAAGGGCTGGCCAGTGATACAAACTATGAATTCTACGTAGAAGCGGTGAATGTATATGGCGTTGGTGAACCCAGTCCTCGTTTCAATTTCCGCACAAGCAGCAAGGTAAGTGTGTTTTTGGCTACAATTCTGTACAAGCCGAAGTGTCAGATAAATCCGAGACGTCCACGCATGGATTGACCTCCAATCGACGCATCCATTTAGCAGGGTTACCCGAAAGTATCCAGAATTTATAGGAAATGGTATGAGTGTACGTCTCATTTGGTCGAAGAACAGGCTTAGGAAACTTCTCGCAGTGAAACGCATTTGGATAACATTGAGTGCGGAGAGCAATTCCACCGAAACGTTTATAAACAACTCCTCCTCTCCCTACGATTCTTTCCTTCTTATAACAGGAAGGCGTTGAGGATGCATTGCGCACTTGGGTCCTGTCGCGTCGTTCTTTATCTTCCTTCAGGCGTCTAAATATTTCTTTCTGAGAGAAACTCTCTTCACCTTCCACACTTCCCTCACTTTTTGTTTCGTTCAATGTTCGAATCTGTTGACTAATAATTTGATGAATAAATGATTGACTGTGGCCAAGTCCTGGTTCAGAGGGATCAACTTGACTCTGTAGGATTTCATCGATTGCCATTTTTACCATCTCGAATGGCATATCCTCCGTAACATAAGGCAGTAATTCCCTAATTGCCACCAGAAATTGTGCCTCCAAAGGTTTCAGGAACATCTGAAAGGTAAACTCCGGAGGATGTCCTCCTGATGCACTTGGCTCTACACAATCCAAATCGCCGGATATGCTCGAAGTGCCGGAATCACCACTTGCATTATCCGCTGCCGTTGCTGCCACCAACTTATTTAGCAAACGACGTATGAAACCTATATATTCTTCCGGGTGCATATTTAGAGCATTGCGGAAATATTGAGTTAGTTTATTGATTACAATAAAAACGGCCTCGTTTTTTAAGATTACCGCGTCATCAAATGAACTGGGCAAAATATGCATGATTTCCGAAGGAATATCGAACCGACCATCGGGAAAATCACAGCCATTGTTGAAATTAACACCAGGTTGATTGCTGTAAATTTCCAGCACACGTCCTTTAAAGGGATGTACAAGTCGTGCAACAAACGCACTATCTTGATGAACACCACGGTTCACACAGAAGTTCTGATCAAAGGCAGCGTCAGGTCCTTCGCCCATCACTTCTCCTAATAATTTTGGTATTTGAAAGTTATTGCGCGTGTGTACCACATTCAAAATCTCTCCGGTGGGAAAGACATTGTCACTGTCCATGGGCGTATGGCAATTGGCGTTAATCAGTAACTCATGTTTCCTAATCTCATCTGCACCCGCGTTATGTCCGGCCAGGTTAACGAACGTATTATTGGATATATCGATCGGGGTAACTTTACTACAATTCGCTGTAATAGTTATACGAAACTCAGCTCCCGTAGTCAATTCGAAGGACATTCGCACATGCAAATCGCCTGGATATCCCTCTTCGCCATCTAAGGAGATATGACTCAGTTGAAGAACTTTGCCATGAACGTAGGGCGTCCAATTGACTTTGTCGAATCCACGTTCACCACCCCTTACATGGTGTTCATCATCATTTGCATATAGCCAGTTTTGTTTTCCATCCACGACATAGGTCGATTTGTATAATTTAGTTGTTGTGCGCCCAAACGTGGAACTAAAACCGAACTTATCGTAAAACATATATCCTGCTAGGTCATCGAAGCCCAGGACAATTTCCTCAATGTTTGCAGCACGATCGGGTATCTTCATTGAGATGATGCGGGCCCCATAAGTGATTACAGACACGCTGATTTTATTGTGATTTGTCCATGTAAATTTCTTGACTAGGATTGGCTGATCATTCTGATCCAGGAGCATGCCAAAGACATTTTCCACTAATGATACATATTTCCCATAGTAGTGAATTATATTGTCATTTTCACACTGTTCATTTAACATTTTATTAACCATACTACTCTTCTGCTTTATCTTATCCATTTTATAGCTATCTATATATTTCCTGTTCGACCAAAGAATTTAGGACCGAAATTGGTCTGACATCAATAATTTATAGACTGAGATATTTTCAGGAAATCTGTCATGATGTATTTTCTCTAAGCCTACTAATTTAATTCAAGGTATATAGAATGTAACAAAGTTATAAACAAAATAATACATTTCAGATATTTGAAGAGGAAGTTGAAGAGGCCAACAACTACAACGTGACTGAATGCTGTGTGGCCGCTGAATTAAGCAGTGTATGCATGCCCCTGTGTTCCTATGATGCAAAAATGAGCGACATTAAGCAATTAGCAGGCGTTTGTGCGGCCGAATTCAACAAACTTTTACGTTGTGGTGCAGGTGGTCGTAACCACGGGGCATGCTGCACACGTCGCGGAGTGCCCAGTGAATGCATTTCAATCTGTAATGGTGTGATTGTCGACAATCTGCCTCTGACAGCTACAACCTGTATTCCTTACATTGGTAACATTGCGCAGTGTTTTGAAGAGGGAACGGATCTCCTGCCCGGACCTGTAGAAGACCTGACTGCTGTTGTATCCGGTGAAGACTCCATACTTGTGGAATGGGCACCTCCGTCTGACGGAAATAACGTTACGGATTACATCATTTATTATCAAAAGACGAATTCAACTACATTGTATGAAAAGCTGCTGCAAGCTAAAATGGAAGTAAACACTACCGGCACCTCCATCGTCCTTAGTGGTTTAGAGAGGGGTGTTAATTACCACGTATTTGTTGTCGCTAGAAATGTGCACGGCACTTCCCTGCCTTCTTCCATTGTTATGTTGAATATGAGCAAAGGTAAGATTTAAACATATTTTATTCTAAAGTGGGTTAATGTTTTTAATTTTATTTCCCATCCCAGATGCGGAACAGGTACAAGGCGTCACCTCGCCTCCACATTCTTTGGCAATTTCTAGTCACAGTGCTACATGGGTGACAATTACTTGGCAACCACCCGAGTTTAGCCACCCATCTGAGTTAATCAAGTACCAATTGTACCAAAAGTCGATGGCAGACGCTACCTTTCAAATCATTAACACGACTGTGACGTCGCACACCGTTGAGAAACTCACGCCCAATACTCAGTACATCGTTTACGTGAAAGCTATTTCGAAGAAGGGCTCCAGCATGCCCTCGGAAACGCTTATTGCATGGACTGACCCTGCCTATCCGGCCTTTGTTGAGGTAAGTCCGTTCATTGCTGCAGTAGAGCAGTGTAGGGCGGGATTGTACAATGCAAGTGACCTCTTATTTCAGCTGCCCACCGTGCATCCAATTAATCTAGTCATTGAGGGTAGTAGTATGACAATTCTGTGCATTGCTATGGGACGTCCCATGCCAACAATATCGCTTTATATATCGGGTAGATTGGTGCGACAGGAAATTACAAGACATATGGTGACTGTCATCCACAACGTGACAAAGGACATGGACCATATTTCTTGCTACGCGGATAATGGATATGGGACACCAATGCAGGCATCTCGTAAAATTAAAATTAGCTGTGAGTCGAATACACTTGTCATTTCAGTTGACTTAAGTATTAACTATGATTGCATTTATTCTTAGATGGACCACATATCAAACCCGGAGGTATTACTATGGCAACTATAGGGGATGTAGTTACCTTAGAGTGTCGCGTTGATTCGCACCCAGAACCAAAAATGATGTTCTGGAGGAACCACGAGGAGCGTACGCCTGTAATTCAAGGCGGCAAGTATGATATATCCTACCGACATGTTCCGGATGAAGAAGACAAGTACATAATGAACTTGACAATTCACAATATTGAAGCAATGGATGTGGGTGATTACTTCTGCCATGCCGAAAATGCGTTCGGTCGCGATACGCGGCCTGTTTCTGTGCGTATTCGCAGTCCCAGTTCAAAAACCAGCGGCAATATTATGCAATGCTGCGTGGACAATAATGTCTCGCCAGCGTGTATGGATGCGTGTAGTTTCTTCCTTGATATTGACGCTGTCATCGATAAACCTGACTGTATTAACGACTTTGATAAATTGATGAGGTGCGCCGCCGATGGTTCCGATCATCGTGGCTGCTGTGTCCTCCAAGGGGTGCCACGGCCATGTTTGGATTGGTGTCGCGGTGAATCATTGGACAACAGCACCAGCAAGGACTGTCTTCTAAGTCATACCAAACATATCATGAGCTGCTTCCATGATGGCCGCTCCAAACTGCCGGGTCCTCCGGTTAACGTGCGCGTCGTTGGCGCCGACACGAACAGTGTTCGCATTATGTGGGACCTGCCCGAGAAAAATCCAAATACAGTGGAATTGTATCGCGTTTTCTGGCACGTCATTAATACGGACCAAAAGACCGCATTTAAAAACGACACGAGCAACACGTTCATTGTTCTCAGTGATCTGAAGGATGGGGTCACCTACGAATGTGTAGTCAAGGCTGGTAACCACAAAGGCGCATCAATGCTCACGCGGCCTATTCACTTCACCGTTGGTGATAAATATATAACGTCGGCTACGAATGGCACGTCCGGATCGAATGCTGGAGCGGCAGTGGCGATTATTCTCGCGCTTATTGTGGTCGCTGCCCTATTCGTGGGCACAATATGGCTAATTCGAACGAGGAAAATGCTCGGAATTAAAAATCAAGGTGGCGTAGCGTTTGAAAATCCTAGCTATCTTCGCGAAGTAAACATGGATCACGTGCAGGTACTACGGTTTTTGCCTAGCGCTCTCTACATCAGTTTAATTCCTAATGATTTCACGTTTTAGCAGGGTCCCGCTATACAAAGCGAATCATCATCAAACGGCGTTGCTGTAGCAGTGTCAGCCACATCAGGCGGTGCTGGCTGGAAGCAGGAATCGCTGCACGTGCCAGCGCAACAAGAAGTCAATCCTACGCTCTACGAGGAACTGAAATTGGGGCAAGATGGCGCAGGTTTCAAGCGACTGAAGCCTTAGTATGAGGTGATTGCGTACGACGTGGGCGCCGAATCACATTTTTAGCCTAGAGAATATACTATAAGTTTTTCGACGTAGGACGAAGTTACAGAACCAGAAATTATAAGAAAATACCCATAGTCATAAGCAGATAAACATTTATTTGCAACATGTGATTATTGTTAAATGTAAAAGTCTAAGTGTTAGGTTTAACATGTTCGATGAACACAAAATGGCGTTGTACATCGGGACGTCAAATATCGAATGGGGTCGATTAATTTATTACTTGCGTTGTACATTTCCAGGTGCTCAACACGGTTTAATAGAAGAAACGTAAATGTTCATAGAATATAACTGTCTAACTCTAGTCTAGTCAGTTAATTTTATACAAAGTAAATAATGAAGTTGCACACGACTTCTGGTAGTGTTTGCAGGACGCTGTGAAGCGTGCACCAGAGCCAACCCTTGCACGTGCGAGAAAGATGTAAATGAATCGTAACATAATCATAAATAATTTATACAATACAATGTCTCGAACCTATATGCGTGTATGACTTATCGAAATGCACGCAATTATTTGTGCCTTCATTCTGAACATTATTGTATAATTTAAGAGAATTTTAGGAAACCAGCGCTGATCATGTCTGATACAGTCTTTCTTATAAATGATTTTAATCACTTGTATAACATTGTAGTACAATAAACCTTAGGTCTAGTGTTATCCATGTCGGCTTATTCATATTGAAATAAAATGCTACTAGGAAATACATGTCTAGTTTAAATTACTCTTTGCTTAATTACAACAAAATTCTGCCATTGATATACCCCTCCATTATCTTAGCGGGGCAGTTTCTATCTTCAGGTTGTGGGGAAAGTAGTCGTGACACATTTTACTAAGTAATAATTGGTAAGTTGTCAAATTTGGAAGGGGGAGACTTAGGAGTGACTTCATCAACTTTAAAGTTCGATGGCACCCTGTATATTCGACTTAGAGGCTTGATAAATACCTCGTTAAAAGCAGCAACTCTTCGTCTATACGATAGTTTATCATTGCTCTTCTCTGCGGTATTGCGGAAAAATCTGATTTCCCTAGGTGTGTTCAATTTAAAATTTGAAAAAATAATAAAGTTCGCACAGCTCTAATATCCCGCATTTCCGTTCTAGAGACGTAGAAATGACCTCATCAGAAAAAGAAACTCTTTCTCTGTAAGTTATGTTTACGATTTATATGTTTTTCAATGTGCTTTAGCCAAAAATCAGAATTTCCCAAGCGAGGTTTAGAAAACTTCAAAAATTCATCATCATACTTTCAAGGGTTGTAGCGTCCCGTATATTCATCCTATAGACTTCGGAAATACCTCATAGACGCAAAAATTTGTCATTTATCCGAAAGTTTTATGATATATTTTTTATTCTTTCTGGTTTAGTTGGAAAAAGACAACCATCTATTTGAAAATTCGTCAAATATAAAAGGCTGCAGGCTAGCTTGTTGTAGGTCACAGAAAATGTGTCAAACTTTATTGGTTTCCCAGGAAATCAAGTTTTTCTAAAGTATAGCTTTAAATAATTTGAGTATATTTACTTATTTGTTAAGAACGCCAGCCACAGATGGCGCTAGCGCCATTACAGAAGGACAGATGCCGCTCAGGATGCGTTGGGCACTTTACTGACAGAAAAATGACTTGAAATCACTTCTAAAATTTCACTCATTGATCCGTACAAGAATGGGAATTCTATAACATGCAGATTAGAAAATATTTTAGAACAAACTTTGTCTGGTGACCTCTATCGAAAAGACGATTTAATTAGAAACATTCTTCCATTATAAATGAAATGTAGTCAACTGTATTTACGATGTAGTGAATTATTCGTATTCACAACGAGATGGCGATACATTGAATATAATTTATTTTATGGGAATTATAAGTAGCAACATTTATTGTTTAGCAGATTTTCTTTACACTTATTTCTATAATTTTACAATAGGATCGTCAAAATCCTTTGGAGCACGCTGATAACAACTACTAATGAAACGCGTTAACACCATGTTAGTCATCGTGATATCGCATCTCACACGGCTGGGCATCTCGCTCACCATTCCCTCCAAATGTATTCGTGGCTGCCTATATGAGTTACAAATCCGCGTAACAATATGTTAAGAATTCATTGACAGTGAGAGTGCAACAAAATCATTAGGAGTTGCATTCGGCAAGCGACTAATGAAATACACCAACACACTTCGTCATGGCATGCACTTATTAAGATTAAGATGCTTGAGTATATTTGGAACAAACATTTTCTAAAACATACGAAAAGGTAGCGAACGATACACGTGTGTAAACGGCTATTGGTGCACTTTCTGGCAGCGTCAACAAAATTGCTGTTTTCACCCTTGTATCGTTATATACTCGTTATATACGTATAACTTATAAAAATGACAAAAACATGCTCCCGAACAACTCATTTTCTGGTTAAAGTAGTAGTAGTAGTAGATCACCTTTATTTTTGGCATTTAACTGCACCCTTACAAACTCCTTCTCCAGTAACCTTTTACATTACATTAAAAAAAAATTAAGACCAATTTCAAAATAATATTTACAAACCAAATATATAAAAAAATATTTGAAAAAAAATAAATAAAAATAACAATACACATGCGATAAACCAACCCACTCTATTATGTCATCGCTCTCCCATGTTTCCATTTTTCTTGCACAATTAGCCTCACTATTGTCACACTCTCCCCTCCCTCTCCCAACCACTCTCTTACATCCCCCCCGCACATCCCGGACCATTTAACACCACCTCACATACAGCCAGATGATCCCAAGAATCAACACAGCTCCTACACCACACACACTCCATGTACTCATACCCCATCCATACCTTTCTGCCCTGCTCTTCAGTACCACATCTTGCTCTGGCCATAATCCTTTTCTCTTCTGCGGTCAAGTTCTTTTTATGAATATAGACGGGTCTCCGAGCTGTTGTTTGGATTAGGCCGTATCCTGGGTTATACGCACTGTTTCTGATACATTCTTGGCGCTTCTGCTCTTCCACCTCT
>JAODAC010027633.1:0-16061 GCA_027575185.1 Mimaenictus wilsoni
CTCGTATATACATACACACATACTTGTACATACATATATACTCATACATACAAACAAACACACAACACACATTCGTTTCGTCGTAGTTGTTTGCCGATGCATGTCTCGCGTCACTCAAAGTCGAATTAAAATCGGACATGGAAGAATGCATCGCGGATATGCATTAGCCCGAAATGGCCCGAAATTCGGCAGTAAAACGTCATAAATACGTCCGATATGATGTCAAATCCGATCGGTTGGCAATGATTACGGTGAAGTTGAGGGTTTTGTTCAAAAATCTATTTGCCTTATTGACGTTTTTGATAGTTTTGATATATTGATTGTATTGTTCTATAAACTGGTTGTATTTCAATTTTATTTGTTTTCATAATTGTACTTTCTTCACAATAGAATTATAGACCTTTTTTGTCTAACATACTTTACAACCTGCTTTTTTCATTTGAAAATGTATTGTTGATTTTTTATAGAGATACCTTAATCCCCAAAATGTGTACCAAAATCGAAGAAATTTCCAAGACCTGACTGAAAATACCAGGGTAATTGGTAAAACCATTTACATCAGCATCAATTAAGAAATTCACATTGATTTCATCTTTTTGTTACATCAAAAGCTCTTGAATCTCTTGAATTCCAGCAATATCTTATCTTCTGACAATGATTTTTCATGCCTGAAGTCCGTTTTCTTCCTTTCTTGCAAAAAAAACGTAATTGATTATTCCAAAGACCTCTGTTTTACCTTTAAGAATATTTTACACGTTCAATTACGCAATCTTACTTAATTTCTGCCCTCGCTGATGGGTCGTTGTCGTTTTAACTAGATTATTAGTCGCTTCCAAGTGACACTGTCGTCCTGCAGTCGAAGGGCCCACCGCGCACCGGTGCGATATCCGGGAAGAATGAAAAACGATGAAAAAGCCAGCCCGACGCCACGTATAGTCCGGGACGAAGGGGGCTAATCGCCTTAGGTAACCTCGAAGGTGCACTTTTCCAGCCCGTCTTCCAGAGTTGTGTTCCGTCGTAACTAATTTAACGGATGATTTTACGCCCCTTTCTCATCGAGACTGGAATCGATTTGGTGTCTTATTATAAACTCCACCCTTTTTATCTCGAAACCTACAACAAATTCTACCAAGTATAGGAATCATTTTACTCCTTCTCCTAATCCTCATTCTACTCCTACTCCTAATGAACATTTAAAAATTGATAACTAATGACAGTTCTACCAAAGTTCTCTAAACCTCCAGAGAACAACGATACTTGGAACAATCTTACTCACAGGTCGATTGCATAGAAGCTGGAAGTATTTTGAAGCTGTTTAAAGGTCTCCTGTTTTGTAAACCCCGAATGGGATTTGTACTTAAACCGATACCTGGTTTTCCTGAAGGTTTTCCCATACAGCCATACAAACGGTCTTTGTGGAGCTGGGATCGTAGAAAGGAAGACGATGCAAAATTGTCGTTCCTTGTGCGCGTCTACTAGTACTTCTCAGAGAGTTGTTAGTGTTGTTGCGATGGTTGTGATACGCGTCCGTAGATTTCAGCGTCGTTATTCCGCTACGTGGGCGAGGCACCGTCGCCGCCGCCTCCATGGCGGCAGCGTGCTCGTAGCGATTTATTTCTCGCGCCGCACGTCCTGTCTGTCTTCCGGTATGCCGGCAATCCAGCATTCCGACGCCACTTTCCACAACCATTCTTACCCCCACCCACCATCAACCTCATCGCACGGTTAATCATTCAGTTGTACTACACGTACATCTTGATCTATAATACCAAAGTACTCTGGAAATGCATTCGCTGGTGTTTAGAAGTTTCTTACGTGTAACTATTTTATAAATTTGATAAATCTAGTTAGATTTTATCTAAATTGAATCTAATCTAAAAATAGGTTAGGTTTAACCTATTTAGAAATGTATTATTCTTTGTTGTACAATTAAGTTTTATTTTTGCTCTCTTTGGGAAAGTAAAGAAATCATGAGTGGGTCAATGTTGGTTGCCTAACTTATTTGACCACGTCCAGGATATGATATGATAAAATGGCCTAGGACCGCAGAATTCCACGAATATTTTCAAGTTATACTAATTTAACTAATGTATAGTGTAAAAGCCTTTTGTAATATAATATAGGCAACCCAATTTGATCTTCATAATCCTTTAACAAGCTTACTGTACTGACATCTAGACGGACAAGAAATAAATAATTGTAGAATAAATACCTGAAACCACTAAACAGATCAGGAGAAATTATTTAACAGGGTTTCATAGAGAAACTAGTAAGCGCTAAAGGGTTAAATGAAGAATTTTATGTTAGTGCTAAATTTCGAATATGTACCAATTCTAACCACATTTATAGAAGTCTAATAACAAATAATTGGTCCTTCTTTCCTGCCTAGGGACGCAGCGGTATGTTGGCTGATTGCTGAGCGCCAGGGCCCAGGTTCAATTCCCGACAAAATACATTCTTCATTTAAATAACAGTATTAGCCTCTAATATTGGGCTAATTATATTACAAATGACTTAAGTACAGGTAATGATTAAAGTAGGCTATACTCAAAAATAAAACGAAGAAAGTACAACTTACATTGAAAAGCTGACATTTCGCAGTGCTGGTCCTTCAAACCGAATACAAAGTGTACACAACAATTCTTAGAAATTATCTTGATAACATAGAAGAGCTTTAGAAATTATCCTCATTTTTAATAATGTATGTATAAATAGATGTCTAAATTTAACCTTCTAAACTTCAATATTGAAATTTAGAAAGCACGTAGAGAGGTTTTGTATGAAACGTAATTTTAAATATACTCCCTCCTGCCATGCGACCCGAGCCCTGGAAGGTATATTATGATTTTATAATTTTAGGCTGTTGGTTTTAATTACAATGTTTATATTTAATTATCGCCTACACGTATTTTGAATATTCCCAACGTTGAACGAGATAACTGCGTTATAATTTTAGGAAAGTAAGATGAAATATTCGGCCATAGAGTGGAGTTTGACTATACGTGTATATGTACATTGAAACACCACTCTGTGGGCTGAAACTATCGATATAAATATAGCATTTTAAAGCGATATTTATAAATAAATTGAGCAGAGAGTTTTAGGGGAGTTATGTGATGTGGTGAAAATTGGTTTCAAATTGGAACAAGATTGGTTTTCGTGTTCAATCAGTGAGCATGTTATTTTAAAGATTAATTAATTTTTCGCTACGCAAAACGAATATATAACACGTGGAATCCATTAGTGCCGGTGTTATTATTGTTCGATCTACTATTGACTTGTTTGTTTTGTATTATTATTATACTGTTTACTAAATATAATCCTTTCTCGTTTCAGGTAAGTGTTCGCAAATCCATCCAATCAAGGCCGGCTTTAGTGAGTAGCGAGCAGACAATAAATAAAATACGAAATTAATGAAAAGCGGCCCAAGTTAAATTGAATATGCCAGTGGAATTGTTGCGCACTATCTGGTTGTGCATTAGTGCTGCTGGGGCGTATACGGGGAAATGAGTGTTTATTTACCCAGCAGTGTCATGCACTGATAGTTGTTGAAATTGCAGCGAGCGTTTTGTTCGATCGGTTTCAATGAAGTGGTGAGGAAAAGAGGGGCATGTTGGAAAGTATTTCACTAGGTGTATATGTCGAGGGCGTGTGTGTCGACGTAGGCTGTATGCGACGGGGGAGCTGCTGCCGCCACCACCGTCGGCAGAAAGGTTGGAACTCGTTCGGTCGCAAATAATTAATTTTCGTATCGACCGGTAGCCGCCACCGTCGCCCAGCCCGAGACGGATGGATGGATACACCGGGCTCATCGACGTTAACGACCCGAAACGCGCACACCAGACCCCGTTCCTCTGCCATCCACCCTCCCCTACTTCGCTCCAGCTAGCAGGGGGTGCGAACCCGTCGTAATTGCGTTCCCTGTTCCATGTCGCCGGGCGGGCCGGGGATTCACCCGCGTTTCTCATGTTCGTTTACTCCGCCTTCCTGTACTCACCCACATCCCTGCCCTGCTTTCCCCTTACCACCCGCACAACAGGCTTCGATTCTAATGGCAGGTAACACGTACCTAGCACCTTGTATTCCATACCAGTCTGATTACGTCTAGTAGAGAGTCAGGGGAAACAAGGGGGAAGATGGGGAACTAGGGGATGCTTTGGAAAGCTGTGGGAAGTTGTTGGGAGTAGTGAGAACCAAGGGAAGTAGAGAGGCGGAGAAGGAACTAAGAGAAGTGGAGGAAGCAAAAGGAACTGAAGGAAACAAAGAGAATTAAGGGAAGCAGGGGGAACTAAGGTATGTAGAGAGGAGTAGAAGTAACTAATAGAAGAAGTGAGAAGTAGAGGGAACTAAGAGAAGTAAGGAGAAGCAGAGGGTTCTATGGGAAGGAAATGGGATTAGAGAATGCTGAGGGAACTAAGAGAAGCAGAGAGAACTAAGCAAAGTAGGAGGAACAAGGCGAAGTAGACGGAAATAAGGGAAACTGAGGAAACGAAGGGGAGTAAAGGTTACCAAGGAAAGTAGAGGAAACTATAGGAAGCAATGGGAAACAAGGAAAGCAGAGGGAACGAAGGGAAGCAATGAACTAAGGGAAGCAGGAACTCAGGAAATCAAAGGGAACTAAGGGAAATGATTGAAACGGAGTGAGTAAGGAAAGTAGCAAGAAGGAGCGGGAACTAAGAGAAGTAGAGAGAACTAAGGAAAGCAGGAGGAACAAAACACAAAACTAAGCAGAGGGAACCAGCAGAACCAAATAAAACAATGGAAAGCAAAGAGAACAAGTGGAAACACGCTAGTTTGGCTCAGTACTAACAAGCATATTTCTATGAATTGTTGAGTCGTGTTATTCCAAGACTGCGTGGCGACGAATCAGTCCGTTGAGGTAGCGTAATCCCATGAAAAGTGCAGTTGGCAATTTTACGAATTGTGGGATGAAATTGATGCCGGGCTCTATTTCGTCTAACGATTGCCTGGGTAGATAGTCGTTTGTTGCCGGTTTTTGGGCGTTCAGCGTGCGCTGTCGAGTTTGACGAAATAGTTGGTGGCACGGGACTACGAGTCCAACTACTAGCGACGCCGACGAGCGTTAACGAGATGCGGCGGGTTGAGGTGAGGTTATGCATGTATGCGGTGTGCGTCCGCAAGCGGCCCGTGAATAACGGCGCATATCCGACCAGCATACATATGATGTCATTAAAACAATAGTTTCATTGTGTGCGCAGCTCTCTCACGTCTGCTTCTTTATCTGTCTACAATTTGCTAGCTTCCTAGCGTAAACAGATCTTAAGTTGATTCGTCACTCACTCTCGTACTCATAATATTTGTTCTAGACACAAATGTAAAGGGTGTCTCATGATATTTCTGAAACTATTTTCTATTTTCCTTCCAGTTACGAATGAACTATTCGTGTATTTCTAAATTCAGTTTACGAAGGCGTCAAAATCGCGCACGTAGTTTTGCTTCAGTCGTCATGGCAACTTATTATTAACAAAACGATGAAAATGATGAGATTAGATTAAGGGTGCATCAAAATCTTTAGGGGCGCTGCGATCAACTACCAACTAATGTACTAATGTAGTAATTTTATTTTAGTCGTCATGGCCCCATATGTTTAAGATATAT
Source organism: Mimaenictus wilsoni (assembly GCA_027575185.1). Taxonomy (NCBI): domain Eukaryota; kingdom Metazoa; phylum Arthropoda; class Insecta; order Coleoptera; family Staphylinidae; genus Mimaenictus; species Mimaenictus wilsoni. Next base: position 5,620 of record JAODAC010027633.1, read on the forward strand.
ACATTAAGATGACATTGGAAGAAGTGTTTTCTAAAAGATACGAAAAAATATCGAAAGATTCTCGCTTGTAGATTGGTGCCTATTGGTGTTCATGCTGCCGGTGGCATTCGGTATGTTCGTGCCTCTAACAGCGCGTGCCCAAAATCGACGATTATGATACACCCTATATAAAAATCACAGAATCTGTATGGAGTGTTGATTGTTGGGACACTTGAATATTTCTATTATCACATTGATGGAAGAACGTCGTCGCTGTTGAATTGTCTGGAGAATGTTTTTGTGCCACCACCCCCATCGCCGGTGTTGTCTATTTGTCGATTTGCCGATTTTTGCTGCTTCGAAGCAATCGGCTCGCAATACTTCCCCCATTCGACGCCGTAATCCAAGTATATTCCCAATCCCAGCAGCACTTACCCGCTGCCGCCGCTGCCACCGCCTAGCGGTATGCCCGACATCGACACTGCCGCCCGCCGAAAGGCACTCGCCACTCCTGCTCCCTGCAGACAGCGAAAGCCAGGCTCATCCTCACTATAAGTAGCAGGCGCGCTGAAAAACGGAAGCATAACCGATATCCGACTAATTCGCATTTACACCAACTGCTGGAAAGCCTCTCATTCCACACCCACTCTTTATACCTTTACCCATACTCTAGATTTACACCCACACTCTACACTTTTACCCACGTACGCTCACAGTTACAATCCCACAGGCATTTCAGCCTGTTTTTATTTTCTATTTACATAACCATGTTTGTGCTGGCGCCGGCTCTACCGACGCCTGTTTTTCCAACGACTTCGTTTGAAGTCAGAAATGGTTGTGTTATAGAGATAAATTCTGCGGTTCTCTGGCCATCGCTGGTCTTGCGTTGCTGCTTTGCTGCCTCCTTTCTCTCCCACGCACTTGTGCCAGAGCGTTTTTAACTGCATACATTTAAAAAAGATGAAGATGCCTGGCGAGGAGATGAAGCGATGAGGAATGTAAATAAAGTTGGCCTGTGTTATAACGACCGACGTTCGCGTGGATGTTCCTTCTCTCCCAGCAGGAATTGCTAGTCGGTCGCCTACATCTTCATTTTCCTCGCGACCGTCAAGAAAAACCGCCCACACTGCAAAGATTGCGGAATATTCTAGCGACGAAAAAATAATACTTGAATTTAAACTTGAAGATTTCTGCACCCGAATTTGTTGACATCTTTGACAGCTTTAAATTACTTCGCCATTTATTATTTAAGTTTGTAAAAAGTTGTAAGTCAATTTCATTTCTTCGAAATGACAAAGTTTTCCACACTTTTTTTTGTTGTACTTTTTCATATTTTTTGCATATATTATCATATTTCACAACATGAAAAGTTAAATATTTAACATATCATTCTTTCGGTAATAAAAACGTAAAATATTTCTATAATAGATTTAATATTATAACCTGCTATAAAATGTCGCCCGTAAATCACAGTCAATAAAAGAAAAAATCCTGGAAAACGCTGCGGTGCAGTGAAGCAATGACCACAATCTCGGGAAAATCATGAAAATTTTAAGTCAATATAATTCGGTTTTTACGACGCTGCGTCGAATTCATTACAAGAAATTATACAGTTGACAAGTTTCCTCGGATTTTCTTTCAGTTTCCTTCAGTTTCTCAAAAGTTAAGACTTTCTCGACTTTTAGAACGTGTCAACTCATTGGGGATTTCACGAAATAATTGGACCTGTTTAAACAATTAGAAAATTACAAAACTAAATAAGGAAATCTTAGTTAATATTTAATCTCAAACAACGTAAGAACACCTGAGCTTGTCCTTGGCGTGGTTTTGTTTCCATCGCTCTATCTCCTCGGAGACGTAATTATACTTTAATTTGTCCAATTACTTCATTATTATTTTACCACGAAGCAGCAGCAGAAGCACTGCCAGAGTATCTTTTATTTACCCGCTCATAAAAATCCTCAGCGATTTTTTCCCTTCACGCGAAACTTTTATCTTCTTCATCCACAATTGAATGCATGGTTATCATCACGAATAAAAAACATAGACCCGAGGCACGCGCGAATGAATAAATGAAATTAATATTTCGCATTTTTCATCCGAATGGGACGGGCGCATGAAAACATTATGCGATGCGATGAATGATTACAATTGCTGTAGCTCGCTTCATGGCGGGTCGCGAGGTTTTTTTTTTCGAGCAGTCTGTGATCCACTTGCCATATGCGCTGTTGGTTTTTATATAAATTTATTTACCAACTGGACACAACGGACTAGACATATGTGTGGCGTATGCGTCGGTGGGTTTTGATGGTGGCAGCGCCGGGCAGCGCGTAATAAACGAGGCATGTTCGGTTGTTTGTAAGGTTGTTTCGTCCATTGGGCGCGGGTTTATCCGCGAAAAACTGCCACCGTCACAACGATGACATTTCCGCCGGCCTCCAGCTAGCACCCTCAGCTGCCCCCATGGTCATTGCCATAATGAATTCGTTGCAATTGGTGTTTTTTCCGCTCAACTTTTTTTCGATTTGTCATTTCAGCTTAAATATTTAGAGCTGAAAATGGCATTTTAAATGATTTTTTGGTTATTTCTGCTTTGTATACTTATCTCAATTCACCTTAAGATAATAAATGACAACAAAGATTTGTTTCTTTGGTCAATTACTTATTTATGGTAATAGTTTTGCTTTTTTAAACGTTTCATTTATTTATTTTGATGACTTATGTAAAATAATATGTGAAAAATGATATTTATACCTTTCGCCCCCTCCTCCTAGCCCTATATAAATCCCGGCATAATGAATTAATTTCAAGACACATTTTTTTGGAACCGATTTTTTATAACTCGATTTTTTCAATTTAACCCACTAACTTACTTATTTTGGCATAAAAATGGGATTTTAAATTCTTCTTTATAGTTCTAGATTTATATAGTTACCTCAATTCACCTTAAGTTAACAAATAACTATTGAAATATGCGTTTTAATAGTCATTTATAGAAATACTTTTGCTTTTTTTTAATGTTTTATTGGTTTTAATGATGTTTTATGTAAAATAACGTATGAAAATGACATATCTACCCCTATTCCCCGACGAGTATTGCCCCCTCACCTCGTCCTCCCTCTCTTCGACCCATACAGAATCACCATAGGAATAATGAATTCATTTCAATCGGCTTTTGAAACCGATATTTTTAAATTCAACTTTTTCGATTTGTCACTCTAACTTAAATATTTACATCTGACATTTTTCATCGTTTTCGATTTGTACTGATAGTTGATAATATTTTTCGGTAGGCTAGGGGGTAGGCACGAATTCGAAGCCCATGCAGCATTCATTTCTGCTGAAGCTTTCCGGTCAGCCATCCATAATGCATTAGGCAGGTTAATGGTAGTTTCAGGTAAACGTCAATCCTCCGCGACTGTCACACCGCCTTCTCCCCCTGCCGCCACCGTCCCCCGAACCTCCCACAGCCCCTCTCCCAGCCGCCACTCGCGTACATTTCGTCCTGCGAGTGCATTTATAGTGTCGAGTTAGTGCCTGACTGCGGAGCGCGACATGTTTGCGAATGTGTCGCCTCTGACGTTATGCTCTTTCCGCATTCAATTATTAATAAACACGAGCGTTGTCTGTCTGCACCTGACGTTGCGCGAAATTTTATGAAATAGATTAATTATCGACGATTTACGACAGGCGATTGTCGGAAACGGCGACAGTTGGTGCTGATTATAGGACGTAGTAGTTTCGGAAATGATAACCGAGATTTTGTGACTTTTCCGGTTATGATCGGGTTTTGTGAGGTGCGCCAGTTGTTTGTGATGAGGATGTCACCGTAAGCCTGGTGAGGTCGAGACTGGATGCATTTACACCGATCGCCACTCAGTGTCCGGGTGGAGGCGGAGGGGCCTTAATTATTTAAAACGGGGCGCGAGACTGCAGTGCTTCGGGTCGGCAAAACGTCAGCGTCATTCCGTGACGAAATTAATAAATATTCATTCGCCCACGCTCCCATCAGAGGTCCCTAACACCCACCTTCTACCCCACTCCCGATTTATAACAATGTTCACCCTTTCAGTGTACGGTGTCTCTTTCCTTCTGAAATATTTATACTCTCATTGTTCCGGAACGAATGAAATTTGAAAGCAAACTTCCTATATTTATCTCTGTATTTTCCGCTTCTATATTTAGTCTTTATTTCGGTTTTAATGATGTTAATTATAAAGTGAAATAGGATACGTTGAAGAAAAATAAGAAATACATACCTCAATGCACTTTAAGGTATCATTACATGTTATTTTGTGGTTTATTTCGATTGTAATGAGGTTACATGTAAATGGTCACTTGTAACTGTAGTCGTGGTAGCACGCCAAGCGAGCCAATGAATATCTGAAACAAGGATATAACAAAATTACACCTTAGGATATATCTCAATACAACTTAAGATCTATCGATTATTGATTCCCATGATTCAATCAGTCATTTATAGTTATTAAATTGGTTGGAGGCTCGCTGTCGATCATTCAAGCAGTTAAGTCATCCAACCATCCATCAAATTGAGGTATTTGGCGATTTTGATGCGTTGTGGTTGGAAGCTCTCCCAAGTTCGCCGCCGACGTCTTTTATAAGCTCGTGACGAAGAATGAACAGCATTCACTTTGCCGACGATTACAGCCACCCGCCAAAGTGCACTTGGGGTACAAAGTCATCCATTACTTAAGAGTAATACAACCTGGGGTATTGTGTTGCTTCAGAAACAAGTTGCAACATCATGGAAGTTGCGCCAAGTTGCGCACTCTGCAATCCATTTGCGAGGGCTGGATCGGGAACGGGCTGGAGAGGGAGGGAATAAATGAAATTTCAGGCTCATACTTTTAATAATCGGTATCGCACTAATAGGATTGTCCCGAAAATGTTCCCCGCAGACAGACATCGAAGCATCCTCGTTGTTCGTGTTTTGTCGGACAGCTTCCCTTTTGTACTCGCGTCCTAGATTTGGGATGAGTGGTGGTGGCGCGTTGGTGGTCGGGCTGGGTTTTAGGGATGACAGGTTACACGGTCGGGTGCACGCCGCACGGCAAGTTGAGTGGATGGATATTTTACGTATTTAAGGAAATTCAATTTTCCAACTTGCGCACACCCGCATACATACACACAGACACTTATCCACATACATACTTCTACTAGTACATGTTCGAAGAGGATATGTGTATGAGAAGTTCTTGAGCGGCGTCTTCGACTTATCTCGTCATGGCGCTTTTTCGACGCGTCGAACCAGCGTCGAATCCCCGTCGAACTCGGGGATTTCCAAATCGAACGTACATGTTCCAGTGAGGGGATGAGCCAATCGCTGGCGAAGGGTAGAAGATATCACTGCATCGGCTGTAGGCCGACTGTGCGCAATTTTAAAACGGCGAAATTTCAATTTCAATCCTAGTCGACGTCGAACGCCCCGAAAAAAGATACCATGATGTCGATTTGATTTTTATATATTTACGCAATTCTGCGTTGCAACTTAATCAGATAAACACTTCATCCCCTCGCCAGTCTTCTTTTGGAAAACCTCAAAATTTCATATTCGCTGAAAGTGGGAGCGGAATGTAAATTTTCCATCTTGAAAGTGCATTTGGGGATATTCTACCCGGTAACCTGAAGCAATGCTCTCCAAGGCTCGGTGGCGATTCGGGGGTGTTAGTTCGGTGGTATCAGTTCAGTGGTAGAGGAAACGGGTGAGGTTCAAGGGGAGGGTGAGAGGAGAAAAGCTATGCGTGGGTGGATGGAAAGCATCCATAAAGAAGTCTAAATTATTTAACGTCAGAATCAGGAAATGGCGAAACACAACCGGCGCAACGTTTATTAAAAATTAAGCGTCATCTTCTGCCTTTCTGCCATATTAAATTGGCTTAGTTGTTAAGGCGTGGTGGGTCCCAGAGCGTCAGGTAACGATACCCAAACCCGTGCGTGTCAGAGACCATAAAAGCGGTTATGTCGGATTCACTCCTTTCGTATTCATTTGACTTCAACCTCTTCCTAAGCCTCCTCATCTCATTCCTTTGCAAATATCAGATTCAATTATTCAAAGAACTATCTAAGGTACGAGTATATAACAGGAGTAATTGGCTTAGAATTGAGATGAGGACATTTTCTATCATATTCATACTCTAATTAAAGTCACAATCAAGTGGAACACGCATGGAAGTCTATATACATCTGCTACTACATGCTGATGTTTGGTTAGTGTTGTGCATCATAATCCAGGAATCAGTCAACCGCATGGCATGTCGTGCGGGCGATGCTAGTTCCTGAAATTGCAGGAGACAATAGCGTGCCAAGGTACGTCGTAATTTATTTTCCTCCTCCTCCCAGTCCGAAGGTTTAGGATACGGTTAATCCTTTAATATTTGCAATAATCAACCAGTATCCCTGGGAATAATGGGTACAACGTTAGGTCCTGAGCAATTGATCCCGTCTCTGGCAGTATTGTGTAGGGTTCTATTATGTTATTCTATTATTATGTATCAGAGGCATCTGAGTGTATCTCGAGTTTGTCTCCAAACCTCCTGCAAATATTTGCTTACAAACCACACACAATGTTTGCCTGCAATATCTGGATATCTCGGATACGTTCCCTGGCTACTTATTTTCCGTTTGCACGGTGTGTCGATGAGTTGGTCTCTCCATCAGTAACAAACTAGTTCATTACAACGGGAATCGTGTTTCATCTAGTGTAAGAGATGAGTGTAAGAGAGGAGTGCAAGAGTGTGTGGATGCACATTGAGAAAGACCACGTTCCGAAGAGAACCCGAAATGGATATGCTTTCCGGGACGTGGTTGTACGCGTGGTAGTCGGGGGGACAAGGTTCGGGAGTGTTTGTGTTCGATGCTCCTCTTTGCTTTCCTGTTTTCCATGCAGCACGTGTCTGGAATGATTATTGGTGCACTCCCTGCGAACGCATATATTGAGCGTTCCACCGAACGTCTTTCTGCGAGCTTGGTTTGCATTGCGGAGCCACTTTTCGGGGTCCTAAGAATGCGTTTAATAAAGAAGCGCGAAGCAGCGTGTCGTGCTCGTATTTAAGCGCGAGTGCCTTTCACCACGTGTTGGGCCCGCCTATCCAACGCCAGCAGGCGGTCCGAAATGACATTTTTCCTGTTTCCGGGAACTCCCAACAAAGATCCTCAAAACGGAAGTTTATGCCATATCCTCGCCAGCTGCTCGAGGGCTTCAAACAATAAAAGAACAAACTGTCGTACTCGTCCCTCATATCCTTCATGCAGATAAATCCTCCCAACCAGTTCCTGGGTGAGTTATACTGATCCTGACGGGAACATGCTCCTCGGAGGCGCAATCGGATGGGGAGTTTGGATAATTTGGAGAAATGAGGCTGAAGGCGAGGGCTAATTCGACTGTTAATGACGCGTCGGCTTGAATTAACCGAACCTGGCATCACTTATCGGTCACGTTCGCCTACCCTCTCTACGTCCCCCCTTTCCACATCTGGCACGTGGCTTTGTTTTCTATGAATATAAATCGCTATGGTCGTGTCGGTCACCGGTGACTTTTTACCCAATTAGTTGAAATTCATTGCTTTTAATTAACTCAAATTTGCACGTTTTACCCGAGCTGATGTTCTTCAGGGAGGTGGCGTTTAAAAATGTTGATGGCCCGTCCGCCAACTAACTCGGACAGGGTTCTAGGTGGATCCCTAAAGTGTCGGGAATACAAATATCTCTGAAATTCGCATTTTGGCAGCGGGGTGCACCAACGCTGGCTCTCCAGCGCTGTTATTGTTTATAATATCCCGTGGGGGCTTAAGGCTGAAAAGCGACAGGCGGGGAGCGAGAGACGTGGAGGCGGCATAGCACTATTGCTAAGTGCGCTCGCAACATGCATAATATATTAAAGAAGTTTCGCTCGCATATAGTGGATGACTTCCAGTTTCGGTCCGAGCATTCTCACGCGCGGAACTTTTCCAGTTCCCCGCACTCGTCTTTGCCATCAACTATAACCGTTCCCCTTACACTCCTCCTTCCACTCCTCAGTCCCCCGTACCTCGGAAATAGTGTTTCGAGTTCTCCATAATTATGACGTATGGCTGGGAGAGTGAAAAACTTTTAATCGGAGCTGCAAGTAGCTGAAAGTCGAGTTTCCTTCTTTTGGAAATATGAAATTCCGATTTTCTCCAGCTTGCTGCAATCATTTATTTATTTAGGTAGTATATCTACCCCCTGTGGTAGTAGCGGGTGGCAAACTCGTGGAAATTTTTCATTTTTTTTACGCGCACAACTTTCATGTTATGAGTGTATGTGGAGGGGGCGACCGGTGCACGCTTCGGCTTCCTACCGGGTCGAGAAATATTGGTATCCCCATCATATCTACATTTAAGGTTCACTTCATACGTTGGCTGTTCGGCTTGTTCGACGAGGTTTTGGGGAGGGTGGGTGATCGGTCGTGAGGTGGTTTTGCGGGTTGCGTGCGGTTCGGCAGGGTTGTACCTTGCATGGCCCGTGCCGACGACGAGTGAGTAACTGCCGCCGTGCGGCGGATCAATATGACCGCACCTCTCTCTCTGCCACGCTGACTTGCCAAATCCACCTACAATTTTGCCGCCACCTACATCAGCCTACTTGGTCGCTCAAAGTCACCTGAAGCAGGGCTCCTTTCGAAAGCGCTACTGTCTGAAACAAGTCCACACAAACTCCAAACTCCAATGTTAGTGTTCTCCATAGCCCTCCTACTCCAGCTCCACCCTAACCACCTACTAACCCCTTCTCCATACCTCCTCACATCGTCAAAACCGACCGAGTGAATGTCGTTCCGAGTGTCAACTTTCCAAGTTGGAAACCGATTACCATCAGCCATTCATATAGCTATGTGTGCCCATGAGAGTAGGTCTATGTAGGTCTATGGTAACGGCAGTGGCATTTTTGACAGAAATTGCCACTACGTGCTGGATGATGTATGGCAACGGGCGTCTAACGCTGACCACGCTATTTGTTCGTTTTAAAATATTCACGCCATGCATCATGAATGATTAGCACCTGGAAGTTATGCCCGGCCATAACTTGGCGGTTGTCACAACCACCCCGAGCCTTATCTTTTTTCCATGTGTATGTTCGGGGAGTACATACTTTGAATATTTTTGAAGAGAGTTTAGGGCATTGGCGGCGGCGCCGGTGCGGCGGGTCGGGCGTGCGATAAGTTATTGAGTTAACGTGCTAACCATGAACCTTCAGCGGTCGGTGCTTGATGGTGCCCCATCGATAAACGTGACGGGAAGGTGCTAGAAGTAGTGCCAGCAGTGGAGCCGGCAGCTTAAACGATGGCTTGATGCCGTAAGAGGCCGCAAATGTGCGGGTGGTGGATGGTTAATCGTTCGAAAGTAAAGAAGATTAGGTGGAAGTTATTCGATTGCACTCGTATCTACTGAGTGTTGGGCAATCCTCTACTTTCCACACTTTTCTCTACGTTTTATCCCCGTCTACCTTCCACACTATTCTTGCATAGCCTTGCACCTTCCACACTCCCCTCCCTCTAATATTCTTCTCTACCTTCAACACTCCTCTCGGAAATCCTACAAAACTTTGCAAACACTCTAAAGAAACAGATGTCGCTTAAACCCATTCTAGATTCGTTTATGCATAAAATCGTCCCGGATTTGGGGATCGGTTTGATATTGCTGGGAAGGGGAGAGAGGTGAAATACTCCGTACGATCGCCTGGAAAATGACCATCTTGACTCCTTCGACCAGCAGATAAAACAAATGGCGCGTGAGCAACAAATTATTTCACATAATCACAATCAATTTGTAATTTTCTGCCAAATTCCTCGACACCTTTAACGCCTTCACCGTTGACGCAAAATGAAAACCAAATACTATCATCTTACTCTTACACATTTACACTCATATTATTTGATGCCGTCACTATCGGTACTTCACTAACAGGATTTCAAAGCGAAAAGCAGATACAAGATATCAGCATGGATAACACCAGCACGGGCGCGTTCAGGTCGTTCAGGAATTCAAATTAAACGCACACGGATCCCGCCCGCTTCAAATAGCTGGTAGACCGGTGGAATCTTTACAACCTTGTAAATACGGAACAAATTGCAACACAGAAACGAGATATCTTTACGAGACATTTCTTTCATCAAAATGAAAGATGTGAAGCAATATTAGTTTCTGAGGCAGAAAAACGAAGAAATTGAATGTTGAAAGTCTGATATATCTTATTTTCTTTACTTTTTTTACATTGAAATATTTCTTAAACTATCTTTAAATAATAATTCATATATTTTATAGTCGATCGATCTTTTAAAGTTCTTCCGACGTTCCGTTGTTGTGTCGTTGCGCGTGTGTCTAGTAGTTGATTTTTGTTGTTGTGTTGAGTGTGTACAGCAGAGATTTCCAAACTAGGAGGCCCCTGGGAGTCTCCGAGAAGGCGTGAGAATTATCTAGATATATATG
>JAODAC010027644.1:0-16060 GCA_027575185.1 Mimaenictus wilsoni
TATATATATACTGCCATAATTTTTATATTAAACAGTGTATAAATATTTATATCGGAATTTACTGAAGCAGAAAAGAGAGTTTTAGTGAAATTTGTGTGCTAATGTTATTCAAAAATGCTCTTTGAGAAAAAGAAATGAGACGGTTTTTAAACTTTAAACCCAGAAGAATGAAATAAATCTTATGAAATATCCTTATATTTTCATTTTTAGTATGTTTAAATGCAGGTATAATGCAGTACAAAAGTATCATTCACGTGTTTAAATATTAATAAATTAATATCAGTATAAGCTTTCGTTACGCGGTAGTCGTGTTTTTTTAAAAACATTAATTTATTTCTCGGTGTTGCTCGGGACCAGACTTAACTGGATCTTCTGCTAAGTTCCTTGAGTTCTCGCGGCACAAGTATTACCCAAAGCTCATCTCAGACGTCGAAGTTCAAAATACACGAAATAAAAAGCACCACGACTTTATTAAAACGGCACATTGAACACACTATATCGCTCGGCTGCGCAGAAAGATGGCGTTATAATTTAAGTTTGTCACCCTGCGCCCTTCGGCCAGACTAGGGTGTCCTGCCGCGTAGGAGTATAAAAACCATCTGCGCGCGCCTTTTCGCTCTCGTTTACCTTCAACTCCTCCTACGCTACGTAAGTTCTCTTCAACACACTGTTTTGTACGTTAGCGTAGTCGACACCCACATATTGTACAACGAACAAAATAAACGCCATTTTGTTAACTGGAAATGAGTGCATCATTTAACATCAGTTGAGTGAGCGAGCAAGTAAGGCCCTGTTAGATCAGGCCCCGCATTCGAAGCGGGAATTAAAACCTGCATAATAAAACCACGACAACCGCGTGTCACACACAAATAGAAAAGTAAAATACAAATTAACCCAACAACTCACCAGAGGAGAAATAGACAGTATCCGGCGTGTACCACGCTTTTATAGTTGCGCAGCGCATCCTCCCCATTGCTACTGAGCGCATGCCCAACGTCTTAAGCATAGTGGCGCAGCAAGCAACCCCTACAATCTTTAGCAACCAACTCAACAACTTTAACATTCCAATCAATCCAAATTTAGATTCGCCATGAAATTTTCAGTTTTTTGTGAAAGATATCACCTGGTGAAGATTTCAAAGCAAATTATTAAAGATTTTATATCTTTGCAATGAATTTTATATGATAATGCCCATGTTATTCAAGTTTGGGGCAATGACGAATAGATTTTAAACATTAAATACGGAAGCAGGATATTATTCATGTATTTAACAGGAATTTACTTCGTTTTAAAATCACGTCGGTGTTATATTATTTGATATACAACTGGTTGAATGAAAATACTAACAATATACTCATATAATATAGATATATTCATAGTAATATTCATTTCTGCTGAACCTGTTGCTATTACTTTCATGAAAACGACTACTTTTATAACATTCCAGATTGTTGAAATAATTTATCATGTTTACCCAAAATTCAAAACCGCTTTTCCTGCGTTAATGAATGTTTAATTCCAACTCCAGTCCATGGTTTGGATGCAGACACAACTTTAACTTCATAATAAATTTATGCGTTTACACAATTCCCCAGCCAGAACTGTTTATATTAGACCTGGTTTAGCATACAGAGAATTCGAATTCGCCGTTGAAGTTGATAATGCCCTTCCCAACACATCTTCCCAACAAAACCAGTTGTAAGATTGCCAATCTTTGAGTATGAAATATTGCCAACCCTGAAACTTGAATGAAAATTGAATGAAAACACTATTTTTGGAATAGAATAGCGTTGGGAATAGTTCTAGGAACTTTCACATTGCTATATTTTACTATGTTTATAGCTCACAATTGCTAAATAAAGCAGAAAAGGAAGAAAACATTAAATGTCACGTACACGTAACCCTAATGGAAATATGGTGTTTATTTGACAAGCGTCAACGTTTAAACTGGTTTTACCGGCACCCTGGGCATCCTGGGAAAATCGAATTTGTGAGAGTTATGCGTGTCATCAATAAACGGATATGTGCAAGGGAAATATTTCGTCGGGTTACGTTGTGTAATGTAAAATCAAAAAAAAGTGATATTTTGCATAATCGAGGGCACTCTGAATAATTAAAGTTTCGACATGATTATGCATTCACTTAGCCCCACATCGAGCTGCTGGCGATAATCATGAGTCAGTTATTCACGTTTTGGAGTACTGGTGTGGGCGCTGAATAATAACCCGGAGCGTCCACCCTCGAGGGTCGATGCTAGACATTAGTAGCAATCATTTTCGCTGCCCTTAATAAATCCTTGCCACGCCATCGACGCATTACAATATATAACCATCCAGAAATGGCCAAAAATATTATACGAGCATTTCCCATGTCACATCTCATTTTGAGCGGGCGCAAGAAATGGCTTTTGTTGCCTAATTTTTCTTGTGTCATTCCTTCCTTCCTCCTTCCTTTCACCAAACAATTCTACTTCGTCCTAGGTCTATTCCATTCCATTTTTTATTCCATCTCCCAACGCAGTTCCACTTCTTCCCAAAGTCCCACCTAGCCCAACTCAGTTCCCCTTCGACCCAACGTAGTTCCATTTCGTTCCAGTTCACAATCAGTTCCACCCCGACCCAAAGTTCTGCTTCGTCCCAGTTCAGTTCACTTCGTCCCAACGAAGTCCTACTTAACTAAAAAGCAAGAGCACACTTTCCCGATACACTTATCACGTTTGTTTCTTGCGCGCCCCGGCTTTTCATTAAGCAAACAAAGATCTTGCATTTCAGAGAGCTCACAAGCAGCTGCAGCAGCATAAAACCAACAGTCTTCAAGCACATAAAAGTAGTTCGAGTTTCCGACTGAGAATGCCTTGCGTTCTCGCTTACGTGAACGTACGTGATGGCAAAGAGTTTATAGTCTTAGCGTGAAATTTGTACGGTGTGCCGAAGTATTGTTTGTGCATCGTGCGCAATGCATCAAAAAAGCTCGGCTGGCGCCCGACGCCTTATCCTAGTTGTGTGCGAAAGACGCGATGAAGGCATACACACGCCAATCATCCGGGATTACCCAATTACGCTGAGTGGGCTGAGCAAGCTGGGCGAAGAAGAGCGAACTTTACGACGGTTTTGGGCGGTGCGCGCAAAATACTACTTAGTACTCATCTCGTTAGCTCTAGGCACATCAACTGCCTGTGAGGTGATTCTGGGGGAGTGTTGGGAAAGAGAGGCACATTGAATATAATCTGCCCTGCACGATACATTCGAGGGTTTCCAACGGTTTCCAACTCGACAAATTTGACCGACATGCTTAAGTATGCTTACTAACTGAATTTTAGCGTTTAAATTAATCACCTTTTAGGAAAATTGAATGTAATTTGGTTGGTCTTGGAAATTAATAATCGTAGCGAGTTTAGTCTTAATCGATTCAGCGATAACCAAATTAATAACCTTGTGAGTTTCATCCCGGTCGGAGCTAGTCAAAAAATTGGTCCAAAATTGCATTTTGAAACTGGATATATATGTAAATATCTGGAGAACGACAAAATCGATCCCCATATATTATGACATTTTCTGAATCCGCGCATTCCGCTCTATAAGATAGCATAGTTTGAGATTTATCTGACAATAAATAGATAGAAAATTATGACACTATAATGAAATTTCATCAAGGGGTAACCTCTAAAAAATTTTCAAAATCTTAAAATCAAAATAACTTATATTTTTATAGTTTATATTTATTATATTTTTAAGTATATTAACTAATCGAATTTCTCTGATTAAATTAATGATTTTACGGATATTTAACTTAAGTTTCCATTAACTTATTTTTTAACGATGTTTCAAGGACGTATTTGAAAATTACTGCAAAATCCTATTTATTACTATATCATCGATTTTTTCCCTTGCTTGAATTGCACATTATTTCAGTTAGGATATCGCGTTTGCGTTCAATTCTTTAACTGTGAAATAATTAACTTTAACTGTAAAACGACTTTCTTATGAGTGGTTAAAAATATTTAAGACTGTTTTGATGACTAATAAATATAAATTCAGAAAAATATGCTGGAAACCCTAAAAATGCACATTAAAGTCACATTTTCCTCCATAAAAAAAGCAGTACACGTTTGAGTAGTAGTTTAAAGTGCTAGTAAAGTAAGCAAAGGGTAAAGTGCAATGAAGATTTCGAGATTAACACGCTTCGCGTTTCTCTGCGTTTGCAGGCAAATTTTAAATTTACCTTGAGGAAAAATCATTTATGTGAATGCAGACCTTTATAGTTAACTTTCCAACGAAGCGCAATTTTCCTACTTTCAGCCATGACATTTCATGACAATCATTTTCAAATAATAAGTAAAAAGTTTTTGAATTTCAATTATTATTTTGTGATTTTGTAAAGTTATTATAAAGTTATTATATTTTACTCTATATTTGTGTTAGAAGTTAGAATATTTGAGTTATGAATAAAATCATATATTTTAGTTCGATATTTTTAGTCAAATATTTCTCTGGTTTATTTTACAGTGCAGCATGGAAAAATCAACATTTGGTCGGTGTTTTTCATCGCGTCGGAGTAACGAGTCACAGTGTCCGATGCTAGCCGCCAAACTACCGGTGCTCGCCGGAAAAACGAGCAGCACCACACCGCTGAAGGCGAAACACACGACCAAGTCGAACCTGCTGACGGTGAAGACGTCGCCGAGTACGACCACGCCGAACCAGAAGAAGCTCCGCTTTCAGCTGGCGAAGGAGCGCAAAGCCAGCACGACGCTCGGCATCATCATGAGCGCCTTCACTATCTGTTGGCTGCCGTTCTTCGTACTCGCGCTCATCCGGCCCTTCCTCGCTTCGCCGCTGGACACACTCTCCAGCTTCTTCCTCTGGCTGGGCTACGCCAACAGCCTGCTCAATCCGATCATCTACGCGACGCTCAACCGCGACTTCCGCAAGCCCTTCCAGGAGATCCTCTACTTTCGCTGCGGCAGCCTCAATCACATGATGCGCGAGGAGTTCTATCACAGCCAGTACGGCGATCCCGATCACCACATCACGAACCGCTGCCACGAGTACGACGAGGGTGTCGAGTACATCGAGGCAGAGGGCGAGCAGCTGAAGCCGCCGGACATGAACGCGGCGCACGAATCGTTCCTATGATGCTGCTGCTGTCGCAGCGTGACCCTACGGCGATGAGAGAATGATCGTGCGCAATGATATCTGCTACACGAATTCGCGCACCAGATAGAGGAGGGCCCGCGGTGGCGACCGAAAAAGCAATAAATTCAGACTTGATTCCGAGCAATATATCAGCCGAAAAGAAGGTATAAATTTCGGTGTGCAGCACACAAACTTTTCCGGATTTTAGTGCTATAGAGATACTGCTCAAGGACTGTCGCATTTCTTCGCGCGCGAATGTACAGTACTTCGTTTTTCTAATTTTCGATAAGTGTTCAAGGGGGTAAACTGAATGTGCTTCGTATCTTCAGAACATTTTTTGTGATCTATTCCAAAGAAACGCAACAATTTTTGTCTACCAAAGATGTCTAATGAAAGTATTTAAACTCTCTAAATATAATATTAAAAAAAAAAAACTACAAACAAAAATACAAAGTAATACAAACAAAAATATAAAATAACTTTAAAAAGCAAGAAATAACTCAAGTGATAATACTTTCTATGTTAATTTAATTTTGCCTTAAAACACTTAAAATATTTCATTAAGAACAGATTTAACATTGAAGTCTTTAACTTTTACTAGTGTCTCAAGCGATTTTTTAAAGATCAGCTTGTATCATAAAACACTTGAAAACTTTACGTTTCCGTTAAATTTACGATGAATTTAAGCACCGTAAAGACAACCATTTATTTTCCATTACCATTATTGTATTTTCAGTTTTTATTATAAACCAGTATCATTAGCGATAACTATTTCATAGATAGAGAGCTTTAGATCATATCTAATAATAAACACAATATGCTGTGCTTCCTGTGTTTATCTGAAGAAACGTAAGTGATTTTTGGAGGAAATTCGCGAAATGCCCGACGCCTCCACCTAATTTGTCGCGCAGCATTTTGAACGATTTCAAGCAAATAAGGCCATAAATTGTCGCAGCACTAAGTAAGCGCTAATAAATACACACTTCGCGTCACTTTATCATGAATTTTACCATATTTATAATTGCCATTGAAATGGAATGTATAATACACCTTAAAATATCTTAAAAACTCGCAGTTGACGCAGTTGAGTATATTGACAATTTTAAATGCGCGCTGCTATATACACTCGAAAAATAGGTCGTGCACAATCAAAATATTGTTAACCTATACATCATTTAATAGACTATAAAATTGAAAATATACTGATGCAAGACTCGTTGAATACATTTTTTTCTTTCTCAACATTAGGAAAGGCTAAAGTCTAGTCCTTTTAACTCGGTATATCAGATAACATCAAGAATTCTAACTACTGATTTTAAACGCAGAAGAGTTAAACTATCTAATGCTGTGACATTTATTCTGATATCGTTATTCTAAATATAGTAATATTGACGATAAAAAGATCCAAAATGTGTATATTTTAGAAGTAATGTGATTTAAGACTTTCTTTGCTTGAAATCGCCCGATGTAAAACATAGATCGATCATACAACGCTCGATTCTATCAGTAATTAACATTTCTTCGACTTGTAGTCTGTTTATTGAACACTGTAATTGAGTCACCCTTATTGATTGATGAGCCAATGCGTTTAAATAATGATTAATCTATCTCTTATGTTTCGTCTCCCGATAAAACTTTCAATTTATCCTCTCGTATCCACAAGATCACGACCTCGTTAATAAATCACAGCATGCGACGTGTGATAAGACTTTTTAGGCCAGATTGTTTTACTACCAACTTTTTTTCCCGAAATATTCTCTCGAAATCGATATTATGATGTGATTTATGCTATTTTACTCTCTTTTTAATCTCCAAGACAATATTCTTGGAGATTAAAATGGATCTGAATATGTAGCAAAGTTTGCTTGAAGTACATTTGATGGCGAAACTTAATACAGCATCGTTAAGAGTAAATTTACGCCACACTACGAGTATGACCAACAACAATACGAAACTTTATTGAACTCAGTCCATAAACTTGATGCGAAATTTTCACGACCTCGCGTGTTTCGCTGAAATATTATCTTCGTTGTTTCCACACGAGCTTGAAGCTTGCAGCTTTCACGCTCATATAGTTCGTGCCAGTTAGTTACTTTTCGGCTCTTACTTATCTTTGTTTTAGCTTCGTTACACGGCGCTATCAAGTGGAAGACAAACACGACTAAATTCACCGAAACACAGCATGTTTTGTTTAGATATCGGAAAAATCAAAAAACACATCTATGAATATGTAAATAAAATTGTAAATATCTTAAAAATACACTCATCTCATGCATTTTAATAATTGATTACATGATATAAATAAAAATATCAATAGATTCATTAAAAATAAATTACGGCATTCATAATTAATGACAGCATTAAAACTGAAAGCTAAGCAAAAATGTGAACAAAACTAGTCATTATCAATAACATTATTACATTAATTTCTAAAATATTTTTATCTGTATGAAAAGATACTTTTCTATCAAAGTGAATTGATCCTTTTTTTATCTATGTAAATCTATGTATATTTTTCTATGTAAATACGATTTTATCCTATTATAATTATAGAAGATGCCTATTCTATGCCTATTCTATTCTAGTCAATTTCGTTGTTAATTTCGATAATCCGTCCGAGAAAACATATTGCATTGTATGTTTTTTTTGCACGTTTTTCTTTGCACACATTCGTTGATTTATTAGCTGTGTGCTGCGTTTGGCGTATATGGAGCCTCATAAAGTCGATACTAGTATTTCCACTCGATTATACCGCAGTTCTTTTTCACGAGCTTTCATTTTTTTTGCTCATTAGCTCGTTATCGATTATACCGCTGCGGGCATACGCAATTTTACTCGGAATGCGAAGTTATTCGATGCAAACGCATTTCTTCGATGATATTCGTGCAGAAACTCACTTTGATGATTCGTTTCGTTTGTAAATCTATGAAAATCTATGAATATTATGAATTTTATGAAAATTATCTAGCCACTAACGTCATAAATCGTTATTTTTACATTTTTGAGACTGAGACAATCCGCATATATAATGAAACGTTCAATTTTTGCCTAGGTTTAGACCTATTTTTGTTGAGATAAAATATTGTACATGACATGATCATAAGTGTATACTGTGTAACATTCATAAATGTTCTAAATGTAATATATACTATTAAATTAAATATTAAAATATATAAATTATATTTAAATTTGAAGAAAAACACACAGGGTAGGCCTATACTTTTCCAAAATATGGATGAAGATGTGATTGTACACAAATTATTATTACCTGTATTAACAGGTATATTGTGAAAATAAACTCATAGAAAGTACGTATATACTTATAGATATTAATAACGGCAACTAAATGTATATGTATTATAATATATTATAATACAAGGATTTGAGAAAAGATGAAACTTATTGTAATGCGATTTTCTTTCTCTGGGTAAATGGAAAAGTATATGACAAATGTTGATAAAAATGTGAGCAAATGCAACTATTCTCTGTAGGACTGTATGACTCTTTATATTTATGATGAAAAATAAATTCGTATGCGAATGAAAAAAGTTTGTTTTCTAAGGAATCATTTATTCATTGGATTTTCGTGGGATTCGAGATTTTTCTCCAATTTCTCACAATGATATATGAATATTCATATTCCACCTAGGTTACTCCGAATTGGGGGAGATTTCGACAATCTTCGAAGTTGTTACACAATTCCCAATTTCCGAATTTCAATAAATTATTAAAGGGGAGTGTAATTAGTAAATGCCCAAGACGATTCAGACAGATGATGCCTGTGATGGAGAGCGAAGCAAGGTTAATGTCTGCGTTAACATTGAGGATGGAAACGGAAGTCCTGCTTTCACATTCAAATTCGCAGCCGACGAAATTTCACGTCCGAGTTATACGATAGTTATAATGTGAGTAAACTTGGTTCGGTGTTTTCAGCATCTGTTTGATTGATGGTGCATTTAAGTATTATCCTCGAATTTATCGAAATATTTAACGGTACAATTAATTTCTATTTCCCAAAGTTTGATGAATGCTATAATTAGGACTAAATGCATTTTTTTAGGAAATTTCAAGGATGTATTGTTACTCGTGCTAATAGTTTCTAAACCAAATGTGCTGATACCTCTGGAGCATAATTTTGGCCTACTTTTAAATATGTCACTGCATTTGGTGGCGACATCTTTTTTTACCGCGATCAGGAGAAGCCCATTTACAGTCGAAGAGTGAGAGCGGCTCTCTGGGTGCTAGTGCGTCCATACCCACTAAACCCCTTCGGCCGCTTGACGGGCCCAGACCGACCGGACCAGGAGATATGTATCAGAATTTGGGGGGTAGTAATTGCACATTTTTGCAATACTCATCATTTCCTTTTCATCATTTTCCATTTAAAAACTGGGTGAGGTAGTTCGTTACTTCGCCGAAGCTTCGAGAGCACCAGAGTTCCAGTGGTGGCGACATCTATCAATAAAGACCCGAAACTCGAACACTCAAATTCCGCAAATCTGTCATTATGAAAATAATTTAAATATATGGCGCCCGTTTAGGCGCCTTGTTTTCACACATATTAGCTGATAGTTGGGCGCGTCCGCACATGTAATTTAGATTCAATAAATCAGTAGTAACAGAACACTGCTTAGATTCACTTCACAACAACGAACAGCCTGATAACCTCAGTTGTGAATGTTTCGCTTTTCTTGTGCTGCATCTGGTGATCGTGCACCTCCTATTTTCGGCGGCATACGCCCACAGCGTCATCTGTCGCAGAATACTCCAAATTCAACCGAGTGTGGTGGGGGTAGACGTAGAACTGGCAATATACCTCTACTATAAAGATTATCTTCATATAATAGAATTCTCACAAATGTGTGTATGTTGCTCTTTTGCATTTTCTATTATTCGTCGGTAAAAACGGAAACTATCGAACTGCTTTTTTAGCGCGTTTCGAAGTGATAACTTCTTAAAGTTACTTATTCTTATCAGTATTCTCACAAAAACAGGTTACAGTTCCTTTCTTACAATTAGACAGTAGGAAGTTTGAACCCTGCACATTAACCAATTTAAAAAAATATTTGTGAGTAACTATCTTCTTCAAATATATGTTTTCTTTGTGTAAGGCAGATTAATTTAAGAAAAAGATGAAATAAGCTCTATTCTTTGTTATTTCTTTCTTGTTTATGTAACTAAAACTTTAATATTAACGATGACATTCTTTGAAAAATATCCTGCGAGTCATATAAAATTCCATCGCAATGTAATAAATTACAAAATCTCATACTTTGGCAACGTATAGTTCCCATTTCTTCCGCTTTCTCAACAGTCACCTAATTTCCTACACGTTCCACCAAATTCTCGCCAGTATAATATAATAGCCTGAGGAATAAAACGGCGGGTGTGCAGGAAATACAAAAGACGAAAACACCACAAACTTAAATTTATAAACTCTACGCGTCTTTTCTGTAGTCTGCATTCTAAACTCGTTTAAAACTTTTCCAAACAAAGTGCATACAATATTCACGCACAGTGAGAACACAAAAACTATTTGAACTACAAAAGAAAAAAACAATTTATTACTCATACTCCGATTCTTTTATAACAAACTAGCTTAAGCAAGTAAAAGTAGCATTTATTACAACAAAAACCTACAAAAATGACCTGGAAATACCGACCACAATGGTAGATAATTGAGGAAATTTGATATTATTTGAATTCAATCATTGCTGAAGTGACCTTCAGGACTACTCGTCGATTGAAGTCTTCCTAAGACTTCGTCAATTGTGCCTCTTCCACGCAACAATCGTCCGTTTTTTTGCGATAAAAGCTTTTCGAAAATCACCGGCCACGCATTAACAGTGCGCCAAATTGATCCTCGTCTAAACCTGACAAAAAATACTCCATTCATATTGGTTCCTACCATCGCATCGCTTCACTTTCAGTAAGCATATTTCGGTATATTTCGTGAGTCGTCCGAAAAACATCCCTCGCCTTTGAAATGAATGGAACAAAGCAATCAGAAATATCTAATGGAAAAAAACGCAGCATTTTTATCATCAACGTATCATCTTTTCCCGCGTAAGCGTAGGCGTGTGCAAGTGATGACACATCGTTTATATCGTCGTTTAAATTGGATTTTTATTGCTTTTAAGGGATTTTTTTCGCTTGGCCGCTTTGCTTTAAAGCATTTCATTAAGAAATTAAAGGACTAAAAGGGTGGAATCGTTTCAACTTTGTAATTAAATTATTTTAAAGTATATCCTGGCATAGTGCTGCTGTTACAGATACTTTCTAGAGATATTCTTGAGCACACTTTATAAATTTGGTAAGCAATAAATATCCATATATCATCCATTTTCACAATTTTGACGGGTTTGATTTCCTTACGTTGTGGTGTACTTTTTGTTTTTTTTTAGACTAGGATTTTTTTATGATGGCAGACTTTTATGATATGTATAATTATTTGTCATTAATTTATGATGTCATCTACCTTTCCTCTTTCATTTTCTTCTTTCCTATTTTTCTTCTGTGTTCGACTTCACTTATTCCTGCTGCTTTTTTTAATTAATCATTGACAGGCAATACTATGGGCCAATAACGGAGATAACCTTTGAAAGGACTAAAATCTCCTTGACCGACTTCCCCTTGAATTGAAGGGGAATGAATTCAGCTAGACGAAGCTGCTCGCTGCCTAGCAAAGAAAGTCTTTCAGGTGCTAGGAATGCACAAATAGGTGCTCAGTCGTCTCTACCTCCGATTTACATGACTGCTACTTGAGAGGTCACCTTTGCCAATATTGGCTAGGTAGTCCATGACCTCGGCATGACTTGTGAATGGGCTAACATGTAGCGTTATATCGCTTTTTTTAGCTATATAATTTCTTGGCCTCTGTTGTATGATACATCGAGCAACCTCTTGGACCTTGACAATCCACAGGTTTATTCAGAAACATGGAAGGTGGTTCTGCTACCTTCTTGGCTAGCAAGTCTGCCTTAGTTATTCCAAATACCCGTCGATGTTTTGCATGTTGGGAACAATGATAAATATTGCGTCATGCCGTGCATCTGCTATTTTTCAGAATCAAGTGTTTATTTAGGCCACGCGATGGTGCGACGGCAGAGAAACTTATTCTTGTGTGTTATTTCGTAAGATTTTTATGGAAATAAAATCAGTTGTTCATCAAACTCCTTCAAGTGTGCTCGCTCTTCTACTTGTCTCTACCTATAGGCAGCGGATAGCTGTCGACTTGCAGTCCTCTGAAAATAATATCATTCCTTATTTTTAACACCTACAATATCTTGGTACGCACACACCAACTGTATTGTGAGTTTATTGCCTCGCCCCAATTTCTTGAGTCCCTACTGCTTACACGTCACCTTCTTCATTGTCATCAACTACTTTACATCATCTTTATTATCTTCTGCTTAAATATCAACAACATCAATAAACAACTTTTTGCTATTATCATTTTTCTCTTCTTCCTCTTCACATACATCTCAATAACATTTCACTTTTTCCAAGAATATTTTGTGGTAATTTTCATGGTAAATAACCTGTCTTTTTCCAAGTACATCTAAATTTTCTTGTTATTGTAACAGACAATTTAACAAAAGACAAGAAAAAACATGGACGTAGAAGCAGAGAGGCGACGAACTCAAAAAATAATTTAGCTACGGACGATGTAAGATTTTTTCTTTCCTACTACGACATAAACAAGAAGAAAAAAACAACATGCACGATGGCGTCAAGCCGGGAAATTCTACAAGGTGACGTCGCGAGTTAATGGAAACCAGAAATTGTGGATGTGGATTCCGCCGCGCGCGAATATTTGAGGACTAATTCGTTGGATAGAACGCGGAGATTACTTTCAAGTTCCATTTGCGCGCACCGCTATTCATAATTCAACATTCCCAGACAGTCCAACCTCCGTCACAGCAGAAAGAAAAAGTAAAAAAAGTGAAATTAATCGTATTCGAACACAGCGTCGCATTTTTACACATTTATTCTGGTGCGTATCAGGGGTCTCACTTAATTAAGTTTAATAATTGAAGAAAATTTTCCTTACATTTCTAGCGTTTATCAGTACTCCAACAATCACATTCCTTTTGTTATTACATTTATTATTACTTTGTGTTCTCGGTAACGAAATCATTGTCCTAACTTACAATAAGGGAGCCTAAATATTATAGAGTTTCGCTGATAACAACACAGGAGAGGAGATCGTTGAGATGCAAATATACATTACGTGGTTAGAATGCGGGCATCTAGGACGAGTATCCTTGGACTTGCAAAGATCGTCGCGAGAACAAAACACCACTGACTGGAGGCAGTTTATGGCCAATTATATTGCTCCCGAATGACTCGTAAGACGCGCAGCGTACGTAGGAATAATGCAAATGACGATGCCACCAAATGATGCATATAAATTCTCCTTTTCATGCCTGTTTTCTAAGCCTAGCTGCGCATATTATAAATGATGGCTTAATTTTGTATATCATGGGCATAAATATGCCATTTTGTTATATACGTTCAATAGATAATATATTAGTTTATTACCCGTTTGGTGAGGTACTGAAAAATCTTCCTCTGATGATTTTATAGATTTTCACGTGCTTAAATCATGAAATATTGGATTGTTTGAAAATTAGACAGGTTTACGTTTAGACGAGTATTTAATATAAACCGACAGATAATAATGGATAACAGACATGGTGGATTACGTTAGGTTAGGTTAGGTTTAGTTAGGTTAGATTAGGTTAAGTTAGGTTAGGTTATGTTAGGTTAGGTTAGGTTAGCAGCTAAGTTAGGCTAGATTAGATTAGGTTAGGTTAGGTTAGGTTAGGTTTAGGTAATAAACCGTCCTATAACATTGGCATCAGTGCCTTGAAATAATACGCAATGCAATTGATGAGTCCACCGGCAGACTCCGTGCCGGTTGCTGTAGTCCAGGATGAAATTATGCAAATCGATGATGATCGGAATGGCGACAGGGCCCGCCGGCGCCGGGATATGTCACCACGCCCGTCTTTTGCCGCTCCTCCATTATGCATACCCACTAGACGGAATTATAGCGTCTTCATTGTTATGAGCTTGTCATTACGTTCGTCGTTCGGTCCCGATGTCGCTGTCCTCACATGTGTGTGTAAAGGATGTCTATCTGGATGTGTGCGTTGTCAAAGGGGGGCATCCCTCGGTAATCGGGGGCAAAGTACTCTTTTCCGATCCGTTGCACCCGCTGAATACTTACTTTTCAATTTCTACTTCAACACATACAAGTTTTCAAATCGTATAATCAATACTCATGACCAGAGATGCAGGGGCGATGGCAAACAGACAGTAAAATATCGGATTACTTTGATTTATATATTTATTTATTTATATTTGGTTATTTATATTTCATGTTTTAGGCGTTATAGGCAAATATGGATGTTAATGCATTTTTTATGCTCCTGTTCAATTTAGAACCCAGCCAACTGCGTCGATCGTGAGTGTCAAGGGGCATCCGGAGGGAATCGGGGGGTATTAAGGGTACTGAAAGTCGTTCCCGGAGGGCGGCAAAAGGCAGTACTGTGTAAACGACGCCGAGCGGCGATGGATAATAGCCCTGTACCTGGAAGTTTATCGCCTTGGTTTTGCGATCCAAGTCCATTAAGTATTTTATGCGCCTTCCAAACTTGGAATATTTAACGCCTCCTCTCGAAGATCGTCGAAAACAATGAGGTTCTACATGTGCGGACGTCATAAATATAATGGAACTTCCTTACAGGTTGTTTCCCTCCATCGTCATCGCCTCAGTTTTCGATTACAAACCGCCGGATTCAGGCGAAAGCTATCCAGGCGTGCAAATCTAATGCCGTTTTTATTTCTTCTTTTATTTTAGCTAATAAAAGCTGATAATAACTTATGGGTATTTGTTGGTTTGGCGCTGCTTTTGGGAAAGAAATGTTGGTTCACAGTGTACAGCACGGAGCTGCGCGGAGTCGCGACGAAATAAATTCGCATTTCCTTCTCTTTCTGGAAGCTTTTGGTCGTCCTGCAGAACGCTCCGGAATGGTTGTATTTTCAACGTTGGCCGGCGTTAGATTTTCGGCGGAACTCGACACGACTACGGACCCTTCCAAATCCCCCAAAAATATATATATCGACGAAAAAAAGGCAGTAAAATAACTATAATTTAAAGGTCATTTGGGAGCGTCACCAATGGATTTTCCTCTCCAGCGGTGGTGAACCTCAGTAAAACGTTAAATCGATTGTGGCATTATGAAATCGAAAAGTGTCGTTTAATATTTCTTTCTTACCAATATTTTTCATATTTTCTGATAGAAAAGGCTTTGAAATTTTATATTAAATGAAAATATTTTTGTTCGATTTGTTGAGTTGGTTGCTTACATATTTGAATTTTGTTCTGCATTTTTATTTGTATTTTGACAGCCCCTACAACGCCATTACAATTAAAATAAATGTATGTTGGTAGTCCTGCGCGCAGTGGTAAAGCCGCTTTTAGGGCGCGCTGAGCGCGTTCAGCAACTTTCGAAGGGCGAGAATGAGGGAAAAGGCAGGTTTGCGCCACTATAAAGATGTGGAACGGGCAGGGTTCGGCTTATTTCTCCTCTGGTGAGTTATCGGGTATACTTGTATTTTTCTCTTGTAAGTGTGTGTTAGTTGTGCCGTTTTAATAAAGACGTTGTGCTTTTTTACTTCGTGTATTTTGAATTTTGACGCGAGAAAGTTAGAGTAAAACCTGCGGCCCGGGACTCAAGGAACTTACGTTTTGCAAAAGATGCAGGTAAGTCTGGTCCCGCGCATCACCGCGAAATAAATTATTGTTTTAAAAACCCCGACTACCGCGTAACACGATTCATCATTTTCCATCAATTTTTACTTGGAACATCAGACATTCTGCAAATAAATATATATTCACTCTTCGTAAAAAGTAT
>JAODAC010027655.1:0-66371 GCA_027575185.1 Mimaenictus wilsoni
GAATGGCTATAGATGCCTTTATTATAAGAAATTCTATATAAAATGAAATTTAACCTAGACAACCAAATATGCACAAATATCATAACTGCATGCGCCTTAAAGCATATTTGGAAAAATGAGAATAGCCATTCTTTTTGAATAAACTAGTAATTGAATTTATCATTTTCCAAATTTTTGTTTCTATTTTTAGTTTTCATTTATATACATTATTTTAATAACTAATGAACATAAAATAACTTTCATGCGTAGTCTCTTTATTTTACACTTGTCCGGATTTTAAACCCGAGTTTTCACAGAAAAAAACCGAAGATTGACAAAACCGGAAAACCCGGAGTCCCGGGTTTCGCTATTTTCTAGGCAAGCCTACATAAAACCATAAAAATCCTAATTTATACCATAGAAGCACAATTAGTACTTGTTTAATGCAAATAATTTTAGCAAATTATACCAGCATAATTAAAGTGTTGTAACTACCGTCCAATCATTCGGGCCAACCAAAAAATCCAAAAAACGCTTGAAAAAATCATTGCAATATAAATTACTATTCTATAGTCATGATTTTTAAACGTTTAAAGTGTTTTATTATAAATTGAATCCGTGAACGTAGGCAACCAAATATACAAAACAAAATTTGTTTGAAATTGCGGTTACGGAAAAATACCGTTCCAGAGGTTATATACAAATTAAAACCAAAAAATCTGTGCTTATTCCTAGTTAAGTGCAAATAACTCCAGCAAATTCGATCTGGACGATTAAAGAGGCAATTCTGCTGCCAAATAGCCCTAAAAACATGGATTGACACCTGAAATTCACCAAAAGCAACACATTTGTTCTACGTAACTGTAAGTAATTACATTAATATGTAAGAAACTTCTCAATATCATATAAATAATAACTCAAAAAAATTGATTCATAATAGGTATATAAATTTAATTTAAATTTCATTGGTTTGCACAATTACACATAATTACACTCAATAGTACTCTTTGTTTGTTTGCACCGTTGATAGCACATAATCATCGCGGCGACGCCCTCAATTTTTTTATTATCAACAAGTATAACATCATATATAAAATGTATCATATCCATTATAAAAATATAAACATTTGAATAGACACAAATAGAGGTTATGTGTTTATTCTGACTCAATCTGCAAACACACCTATCGAACGCTATAAAGCAACGCAATTCGATGCTGTTTATCATTGTGTTTAGATTTGTGTCACCAAATCGGCAAGTGTAAGGTGCGCTCATAGTTCACAAAGCAGTTGACACAAATATATGTATGTACAATCAAAGGGTACATAACCTTAAACTTGTACAACTCAATGTGAGGGGGGGGGAGAAAGAAACAAAGAATGTGAGTGCTATTTGCTGAGCATTATCGTAAACGTGGGTGACATGAATTTGGCCCTAAGAGTCGCACGTTCATTGCAAGACTTTTAAAGTCCGGCCCTGAAACGTAACACGCGAAAAATTGCGAAATTGCGAGCGGACGTTCCAAAACACGAAATTCCGCTCGTTATCCAATCTACCAAACCCTGCTAGCCTAAATTTATCTAGCGATATTTACAGTTTACAGTACGAGTGTATCACGTGACCGATCATCTCTCTCTCTCTCTTTTTTTCTTCTTCAAACACATCCATATGTTTATCATCATTAGTTTATCATAACCTACAATTTTTCATAATAAATAATCTTGTCTTTCGCGCCGTTAAGAAGAATAAACAGCAGGTGTAATTTGTGTAGCCTATACTAAACTGTCATACGTTTTTTTTGCGTGTGGCGCAGCGCCATCTAGAGTGGTATTCATCCCTAGACTTGTCTCTCTTACGATTGATTGATTGATGTTGTTGGGTTGGTGGCGTTTGCTGTGGTCGTTAGCGTTTTGATGGCGGAATTAGATGGTCGGGCAAGTCGCCGGGGAGGTCGTTGCCGTCGAGTTTCACGTTGATCAAGTGCATCGCCAGCGCGAACTCGTCGGCGTCGAGCATGCCGTCGCGGTCGACGTCGGAGAGCTTCCAGATTTTGCTCAGCATTGAATTCGGTAGCTTCGACTTGACCATTTCCGCTTTGGCAGCTAGAGAACATACATACACACAAAAAGATGAGTCACTTTTTTGTGTTTCGGTTTTTGATAAGATTGCGTTAAACAAATGCTGATAAGTTTAATAAACAATTTCAAGTTTCGTAGAGGTTGAAAGGTTAAATAAAGGTTACATAGTTCACATCATAGAATAGATGATAGAACTTTCGGAATGTAGGTGATTTCTAGGAGTTTAAAGGTTATGCGTTTTTGAGGTTATGGCTTAATTGTATGGAATTTGACTTTTGGGTGTATTAGGTTTTGATGATTAACAGTTCCGGGGTTAAAAATTAGAGGTATGTAAATGGAATAAACGTAGTGTTCAGAGATTATAAAGCGGTATTGTAAGTATTTGCTGAGTTGAAATACTATTAACCAATAATACTATTGGTTAATGGAAAGAGAAGATAGCGGTGGAATATAGATGGTTGGAAGAGGTTAGAAAGTAGCTAGTGTTGAGGAATTCTGTAGAGTTTGGAAATATATAGGTTATCGGAAATGAAAAAGGACTACTTAGTTTTTGTGATAATTCATTATACAATAGCAGGGGATGGTACTCGTTTCCTCAGAAGTATGAGAAACCTGACATGAGTGAGGAAAAGGTATTCTATGCGACTTTTCCACGTCTATGTGAAAACAATAATTTCCTGATCAAAACCGATACTAAAATGTGTACATTATACAACAGCAGTAGAAAAATGAAATGTAAAACATTCTCTAGTCTCTATCTTTCTGGGAGGATTGCGATGTAGAGATTAGTAAGTATGAAGTGTTGTTGTAGTTTTCCGTCGAGTTTATAAGTTTATGGGTTATAGCAGAGATGAGCACCCCATGGGCCACATACGGATCTCGGTTATGGTTTTACAGGGCTGGTTTAATATTTACAATTTTATATCAATCTATGGGTTTTTAGATTAAATATGTTTATCGAGGTTAAAAAGTGATAGGAAATTTAGTGTTAATGGGGTTTGAGATTATGGATTATTCAAGAAGTCGGTACAGAATATGTATGGGATTTTATGACTTTAGTTGTTTTAAGGTACTTTTATATATTTAATCATATATCTTGATAAATCTTTATAAACATATGAATCATCACGGAAAACCGAAAAATTTGACTGTGGTTAATACAGGACCGTCTCAATGTGGTGTCTCCTCCCCCTCTTGAAGCAAATTTTGACGGAGTTTATCATTAGCCACACATGAAGAAAAAATTTAATACATTGAGAACCGCTGCCTGATTGGGTTAAAATATATCAATTATCACCTACTGTCATAAAATCCCTTGAATACACACGAATGGATAAAACATATCTTAAAATGTTAATACTAAGCTTTTAAAAGCTTATACATTTTAGTAGTTCTGAGGTTATAGGTCAAAATTAAATTCAGAGATTAAAATTGGAATAATAAACATACCTGCTCCGCTGATTTTCCCATCGCTAGGACCAAGATTCTCAAAGATTATATCATATTTTGGCTTCATTTTATAAACAATCCAATCAGGCTCTCCAAAACCAGCATCAATACCCTCTCCACGTTTGTATCCAAACGGCGTGTTCGTATCCTCGACACTATCAAAAGCACCACCCTTGATCAATTCATGATTATTGGTCTGCGTATCTTCCAATGGGATCTTCTGCATAAGAACGGCAATATCATCGGCGAGCATCTTATCAACCACATCGAGCAACTTTGGCTTGATCGCCTGGAACTTGGTAAAGTCCATATTAGTTAAAACTTCCTGCATATTCTTGATGTCAGGGAAGTCCCCTATGGATATCTTATGCTCCTTTTGAAGCTTCTCATAGATTTGTCCCAAGTTCTTGATGAGTTCCTTCTTCTTTCCTTCTTTACCAAACATACTTGGGAAGTCTTTCCTCAGTTCCGCAATGATATAAGCGTGGACCTTTGCTAGACGAGCACGTTTGATCAAATCATTGAGCTTCCTTAATGCTGCGTTGCGTGGCAGGGATTGGAGGTCTCTGAAGAGATCCTGCTCTTCATCTTCGAAGAGTTTGCGATTTCCATCGTAGCGGAGAGGTTCATCCCAGAAGCTTCCAATGTAGACACGCGCGACTTCGGGCGTTTGGAGCACTTTACCGAGGGACCACATCAACGCGCCGTAGACCCGCATCAATTGCTGATGATCAATCATATCGGCTTTGTTGAGAACAATACGAATTTTGTCATCGTGGCCACGCAGGGCTTCGATGGATCTTCGAAACTCGTCCGAGATGTCCAACTTGTGGGCGTCAAATAGCAGGATGATACGATCAACACGTTCGGCGAACCATTGAAGGACACCGGTGAAGTCATAGCCTCTGTCGACGCGTTGCTTCTCTCCGGAGAGGATACCAGGCGTATCGACGATGGAGATGTTCTGAAGGACTGGCGAGTTGACCATGGAGCACTGCAGGCGGTTGAGGAAAGCATTGCCAAACTTGCTCAGCGGTCGGAATTGCTTCTTGGGATCAACGACGAGGGCGTTGCCGGGTATCATACCCTCCTTATCATCGTACATCACGGCGATAAAGCGGTCTGTGGTCGGCTCCGGCCCGATCCGGATTCCGGGGAAGTCCTTCTCGAGGAGGTAGCGGATGAAAGTGGTCTTACCGGTGGAATACTGACCGACGAGTAAGATCATCGGCTTGGCATCGAAATCGGAGTCTTCCAACTGTGGCGAGTGGAAGTCGTGAAACTGATAGGTTTGTTCCAAGGGGAGTAGCTTGGTCCTGTAGATCGTCTTCAAGCCCTGGACGACATTCTCGTAGGTCTCCGCCTTGTTGGCGTCACGTGATAGCCAACTGAACATTGTGCACTAGGTGGCTTTTGCAGTATTCGCCTTGAAAGTGCACTAGCTAGGCGTAGTAATGCGTACGCGTAGGAACACGTAGGTAATATCAGGCGTTGAGAATGATAATCAACTGGAGCGCTGCTAGTTGATTAGACGTACTTGAATGGGTGTACTTATATGTGGCGTATGTTACACACGTTTGTTGTACACCACAGCAGCGTTTTACGCCACTGCAACTGGTTGGCAATACGATGGATGTGCAACTGGCGCCCCGACCAGACCACGTATCGCACGAGATAGAAAGCGAGTGAAGTGCGTTTTTTAGTCGAGTTTGCTCGTCCTCGACGTGTGCGCTCTGATTACTAATAGCATGGAGTATTTTATGCTCTATGTAGAGTTTGACCATAGGCAACCAATATTGCTATTGTTTAGTCCCTTTAGATAACTTTATAATAAATACGAGATTTTTTCTTAATCTTACAAATACAGTATGAACATTATATATTAATCAAATTTAAATGTGTTCTTGGGTACGTAGACCTATAGGAGAATACTATCAGATTCTTCCCGGCTGAGTAGGATAACATTTGATCCTTCATTAGTATGGTATTTATGTTGCAATTACAAGTGTTTGAAATTATAATTGAATATTGAGAGAGTAAGTTACCTCAAAGAAATTGCTAAATGTTTACCTATGTTAAATGCGTTTAACACTAGGGTGTTCGTTAATTCCACGTAGTCTCTATAACTTTCAATATACAATAAACACGAAATTTCGTTTTCGTTTGACTTTTTCAAAAGTACTGATACACAACAAGTACTTCTCACATTTCAGACTTTTCATTTTTTATAATAAATGATTCCCGGAGAATGTAGAGTAAAATGAATCAATAGTATAAGTGCTTATCAATAGAATTAGACTCTAAGAAGACTAATTACATTGAAAAAGTGGATAACACAGTGGGTCCCAAAGTGGGGTCCTCTTCCTATAAGGCATACGAAAAGATATAGGGAGTCCTCCTAGGAACATATTTACCGGCATTATAAAGACACTAGTCTATTCATAAGTAGTATAGTAGTACTACGTGGGTTCCGCGGACTATAGAACAATTTTTAAAGGGATTTCACAAAAAAATGTTTAGAAAATGTTAATCACTATAAATTTCAACATACAAAAACTAGACTTTTCGTTTTTTGTATGATTTTTGCACAACAAGTGCTGATAAAGCCTCACATTTATTTTGGACTGTTCAAGAGAGAAAGGTATATTTGGAAGACCACAAGATGAGGGATGACATGCGCTGAAGAAACAGGAAAACTTAGTTCTACCTAATGGAAAACTGCAAGAAGAACACAAAAAAAGAAATAACTAGCGATATTCCTACAACTCCCATATAAAAACATCCTTCATTTTGCATAGACTATCATCTGAAGACTTTACCATTTTCCACTGTATACACTTTTGTGGATCCAGGGCACAAAAACTTCCTTTGAGGTATAAAGTTGGTAAAGAATTTGAAAAGCAAAATATACAAGTGCAAAAAACGTTTAATGTATTATGATAGTGATAGAGGAAATGATTCATCAGATGCACTATGATAGAATGCCCTATATGATTAATACATATCAAGGGGATTAGAAGATAAGGGGGTTTTCTTGTTGGCATGTAACCAAATAGTCATACTTTTGTCATAATATAACAATTACTCAACTACTTATTAGAACCAATCAAACCCTAATCTATACTTTTTTATTTTACTTAACATTATTTAATCCCGAATGTGATCTGTGATCTCGCCATATGTAAATTTCCATAAACCACAAAGTTACGAACAACTACTTACCTTAGAATCTCATAGCATTAAATGATATTTTTTACAAATCACATAATTATTTATAATAAAAAGTAGCTGATCATCAAGTATAGTACCGCATTCCAATTGTTTAATTACATTGCCTACATTTCATGGAAAAGCTTACATAATAACGATTATTATGCAAATAATGATTACCTTGAAATTAAACACATTTATTTAGAGGACTATAAATAATAATTTCTGCGAAATCACCTCTTTAACCATTGTCCAACGCTTTTTTTACCTCCATTAACAACAAGTCTTTAGACCACAGATCATATGCTTTAGACAACCATCATAATAACAACGTCATAAAACAGCGCATCACTATAATTAAAGTTTATTTTGGTCTATATATTACATAAGGAAACAAACAGAATGTGCCACATATTGCACAGGATTGCAAAAATCATCTGGGGGTTCACTAGATGTCTGCAGTAGATCTAAATAGGGCTTTGCGGCATTGTGTGTGGTTGTGTCACAATTTGCAACCTAACCTAGTCTGAAGGTAATCGTTGTACTGGTAGCGAGATGCAAGGACGCTTAAATGCAACAGTGATACGGTATGTAAATATTCCCGTCGCGGAATGTCAATTTCTGTCACTCGTTTTGTACGTCCATTCATTCGTTTTACTCGTCCTCGAAACGCACCTCGTTGAGGAGGCCCTCCATGTCTTCGTCGCGTATGCGCTTCTCGAAACTCAGGCCATCGCCGAAGCTGTAAAAAGAAACAGCCGATTGGCTACACGATATATGCACATCTAACCTTGTTATTCATAGTCATTTCCCCGTCATTTCATGGACCTTGGTCCGGAGTTGTTGTTATATACGAGAGGGATTAGAAGTTTACAGGGATAACAATTGTGCAAACAATTTTCAGGTTCTGTGCCTAACAAGGGGAGGGTCAGGGTGAAACTCCGGGCACTCATTCTCGTGAAAAACAAATTCCCCGAAATAAAACGAAATGCACAACAATAATTTATTTATAACAGATAGAATACTGAAATTCTTGAAGGAACGCTTGGAATTTGAATTTTAGATTTATGTCGCGGTTTAAATCCGAAATTGGTCATTGTGTGCCGGTTTTGTTGGCGTGAGCTGATATGGTATATACATTTGAAATGATTATGTCTGGATAGTTCGCTTAACAGATTTACCGAGGTCGCGACTAGACCCTCCCCTTGTTCGTGTTGAGAATAAAATGACGACAAATCGCGTTGGTATTCACTGTCGTCTCTGGGGCAAGTCTATAGGAACCACAACAAATCGGCCTCCCTGGAATCTTGAATTTTCGTTTTTACCAAACATTTTCGAGAAAAAAAAGTACTAATAAATATTTTCTGGCTTTTTACCCCCACTCCCCTTTACTCCGAGAAGCCAGTTATCCCCCATTGCCGGAAATTTAGTTTCGAAATTTATTTAGAAAGTTGCAGGCAATGACTATAAATACCATGGTAAGAGCAGATATAATCACTTCAAAGCCTGAAGTGAATGAAATATGGACAAATTCCAAATAAGAATTACCAATAACAGTTTTTCCTATCGTTTTTTCTTTACTTATAATTAACTAGAGTTAAAACTATTTGCAAAACATGGCATTACAGTTATTAGGGTGGAGAAATAAGACACACAAAACAGGGATAAAAAGAGGGTTATCGGAGTTGATGCTACCGTTACCACAGTCGAACTACAAAATGACAAGACACAACAAAACCTTGAAAAATAAAAATGCAAAGCGTTACTTCATTGTTTATTGTTCTCCTCCACAAATAAACCAAACATGTAATGCAGTCGTAATGTATGTTTTTGTCGTTGTCGTTGTTTTGTTCATCAATTTCGCATGTTTACAACGGACACAATTATTTATTAACAGCAAACATTTATTATCTTGTATAAAAATATTTATCATTTGTTTTTAAAGCAAACATTAGTGTGAATGACGTGCGAAATTATTCGTGCGTGTATGCTTTATGTTGAAGGCAGTGCATTCTCTCTCCCCCCCCCCTCCCTTTTTAAAGTCTTACCCCGTGAATATAACTGAAATTTACTCTGGTATTCATAATCACTCACTGGGGAAGTGATTATGAAACAACCCGATGGGTGTGTCTGACAATTTTAGACAATTTTGAAACTTGAGAAATTGTATAAATGTATGAAAAACGGCAGTTTGTACATGACATCTATTCTGGTATTCATAGTCATTGTCCCAAAACTCCTATCCCTTTCAGTGACAGATACAAATACATGATTTCTTCAAGTTTTAAAGAATGATGAAAATTGTATCAACATTAATAATTTATCCCTTTTGTCCCTAAATGAAATTTAATCTGGTATTCATAGTCACGTCCTAGGAACTTCTCAAGAAACAACTATAAACACCAACCAACTTAAAGTGTTGAGAACAAAGATAATATTTCTAATGATTGTATAAAAAGCAGCGATTTATGCTAAGTGTACATGTGGTAGTGTATATTTGTGCGGTTAGTACGCAACAGCGCTAGATTGAGGTTAAACAAGTCTCGAGCGTTTGCGCCGCGCTACGTCAGATGGCGCTCAAAACGCTCAACTACGAGGTTGTACTGTTTTGAAGCTTTTTCGGGGATTTGTAATTGGGCGTTTTTAGGTAGGTTTTGTAGGTGCGGATTGGAATGGGTAGGGGGTTGTATGGAGCTACACGGGCGGCAATTGCTCTGACCTGGTCTGGGATTGCTCCATCGTGTGGTAGGCGCCGATGCCGACGGGGGCGCCGGCGCCGCCACCGCCGCCGATCGTGCTGCTGGCGGCGGCAACTCCTCCTCCTCCGGCCGCCGCCGCCGCCATCGGCCGCCGGGTGTCACGCGTCGTATAGTGGAGCCCGTTGCCAGCGCTACAAACGACGATCGGGTACACGAAAAAAAGAGAGAGACAGGTGTCAAAAACAAAATCACAAGTGGTCGTCAGCAAAAAGAAAGACATTCGCAGCAAAATAATTGCAACCGACTTACACATACACCAATAGAAAATCAATTTACGTTTTTTTTTTGCGCCAGCAGCTCTTAGGTGTGGTTATGTAGTAAATTTTGTTTTGTGGTTCTCTCATAACAAACTACTGAGTAAGGCATGTTGTTTAGTAATCAAACAAGGAACAGAGAGAAGAGCGTGCATTTTAGGAGCAATAATTAATGTGCGTTAAGCTAGTTTTGTTCAGAATAGTGCAATCAATGTATGAAAAAGTGCTTCAAACTTACGTTGTGAATACGGGCAATAACCACAGGCGTGGCTTATCACCGAAAACCTCCAAAAAGTTCCTCTTGCGTCCCAGATTAAAGCCATTCTTATCTGGGCCATTATAGAAGATTGGTGCACGGAATGCCTCTGAAGAAATACAACGAAAAAGTATTAGGTACGATATAATCCATGGATTTTGAAATCATTTTAGTTTAAAACTTCAGGAAATCGTATTCTATCTGAAGCAAATGGCTACGAATATTCAAAAGTATTCAAAGTCTAGGTGTTCCCTTGGTCGGATTTATTCCTAAAAGTATCAATTTATAATTGTTTTCAATAATAATGACAGAAAACTGGGTATTGTCATTTTGATATTCAAGGTCAATTCTCAGGAACATCCTTGACCGGAAATGAATTTAGAGAGGACTATAAATACCATGAAATGTGAGTAAATATCAGTAAAACCATTGATTTTATCATGTCTTAGGTTGGCCCCAAACTTGATTCCTGAAGAAACGAATTCATAGATATTCCTAGAAATTTCTCAACTTCAAAATTGAGAAAAAAAAGCGTTTGAAAATACTTATAACGTTTTGAATAAACATCAAACCAACCTCCTCGCCAAGCTAAGGATTTCTAACTATTCATAAGCTAAACCATAAATACCAGTCTTGTTTTTAATAATAAAGAACATATATTTTATATTTTAATGACTTTTTTGCAATTTATTATAGACAACTCCTAGAAACTTCCCAAACTGCGCTTTTCCCAAGGATTCCGATTTTCCTGAAGTTTAAAACATGAAAGCAAATAAATGAATGTGAACTTACCTAAAGTAGTACGATTAACTGAAACTAAATAAATATGATAAAAGAAGAGCGACGCCAGACTGATCGCAAACATCACGGCGACGAAGAAGAGGAAGAGGATGTGAAACCGCCCCATGCCGTCGAGGTTGCCCTAAAAACATCACGACGATCACGCGATCGCACCACACAGCGCCCGGCCAACAAGAGTTGTACGCAAACAACTCTTACCACGTGTGAGAGAACAAGCAAGACGCAGTGCAACAACAAAGTGTAATTGTTTTTGTGCATGCTTCACATCTTCAAACTGAGCCTTACCAGTGCGTCCGAATTGTGGCGATGCCCCTGGGACGCAGGCAAGCCGGGATGAGATAAGCGAGAAAAGAAGAGGTTACGTGTTACGAGGTTAAGCAATTTCCCAGCTTACGAGATATGTTAGCTACTCACCTTCCAGAAAGCGATAAAGTACTGGAGCGTCGTGAGGGATACGTAGACGCAGTACAGCAGCGCGTAGCCGAGGAAGAGGATGAAGAACTTGTAGTTCGTGTAACACACACAGTTGTTCACCCACGGACAATGGTGGTCCATCTTCAGCACGCACTCGCCACAGACGGAGCAGTGATGGGCTCGATCTGGCTTTATGTGACGACACTTTTCGCAGTATCGTGGCGCACCGCCAATCGTGCAGTTCGCATTCGGCAGGTCCTTGTTGAACCGCTCGAGGATGTTGTTCTGCATCTCTTCATTGTCGCAGTGCGTCAGTCTTTCTAACTCTCCTTCTGGTAACTTATACTGGAAAGAAAGGAAAAAGATTTTGAATGTCTACTGAAGTTGATTTTTGTCGGAAGAGGATCCGGACTAGAACAGAGAAGTCGGGGAAATGGAATTGAAGAAATTCCCCTGAAAATTTTTGGGTAGAACTTCATGGAGATTTCAACTTTAGAAGAGCCGAATTTGAGGTCCCGCATCCCGAAGGTAGGACCATGAGGGCTATTCAAAATTTAACAATGTACATCACCAGCCCTATTAAGATATATAATGAATAAACCCCTACAATTGATTTGGGTATGACTTGAAGTTGTGTTGGATGTGTTGTAATATCAGTGATTTTATGATTTAAAATGGCAAAAAGAAGTAAATATGTATATGTATGACATTCCGAAGAATGGTATATTGTAAAACGAGCATGGAATGTTACTCGTGAGTTGTTATTATATGTTTTCTATGACCATTATGTGGAAAATTAATAATAAGTAGACTTAATGGACTTGGTATTGGCCGTCAAATTTGGAGCGACTATATTATTGCTTCCACGTTAGTCTAATAGTACTAAAATGAAAATCCGAAGGATATGTATGAAATTTCCTAATTCAAAAAACATTACTCAAATGTGTTCATTAGTACAGAAGTAGAAACTAGCATATTGTACATCGGATATGGGACGGTACCCGTTTCATCAAGAAAGTATGAGTTGTACACTTTACTAAATGAGCGCAGAAATCAATGGATTTCTAAGTGAAAAAAACTTAGAGGATAACGCATTCAGTAAACTGTGTTTAGTTGAGATTGTGGAATTATAGAAAAGACTGTTTGACTCAAAGTAGGAAGAAGGGAATATACGATGAAGAGTTAGGAAATTCATGGAAATATTGTTTAGTCCATCGGGAATTTGTAGACAGCAATTAACGTAATTTTGGTAAATGGACTACTGCATCTCAACAAGCTAACAATGAGTCACTTAGAGGATTACTTCATAAGTAATGTAGTGTAGAATGAGAAACACTCCCAGCTCATTCCAACTTCACAACTCAACATAATATACCACTTCGGAAAGGATTGTACCATGCTATAAGCAACGATAATACATATAACAAATATTCATAATACATATTATGAATATTTGTTATATCAAACATCCTGCCTTCCTTTTTTAATAAAAATAAATAAAAGAAATGAAACTCACCGAAAACGGCACTTTACCACTCTGTGTGAAAATTGTCTGCATATACGCCCAGATAAACATCACAAAGAAGCAGTGATAAACAACTAAGTAAATTGCTCTCTCCGTACTGGAATTAACCGTATCTAAAAGTAAATTTAAATAGTTTTTGTTAAATTTGAGAAAAGTAGAGAACAACTTACATATGCAGAGTTGAACAACGTAAGCGTAGTAACTCCAACCGACGATACCCATGATGAAGAGCACGGGCACCCATTTAATTGCCCGAAAGCAGAGCTGGCAGGGGCCACGGGCGACCTCCTTGCCCGATTCTGGCGCCATTTAAGTAGGTTGACTTCCTCTAGGTTTGAAACGCCCAACTTGGATGTTATCACACGCGCCTCATTACTAAATCACTCGCCGACTCTATCACTAAGCCTGTATGTCCCCATCCACGATGTGTTCGACTCTTGTACGCTCTTGGTTGACTCTCTGCGGTGAGACCCGGACTGTACTCATCGGCGACGTCCTCCAGGTGTTTTGGGAATGACACTACTGACGTTTACTCAAGGACACTGATGCTTAAGTATGCTAGTACCAACTTGAAACTAAATATCCCTAAACTGAGGTTTGAAACAAAAACTTGTTGAATAAATTGAAATTTTCACATTTTTTCACTTTCGAAGCACGAAAAGCACACATTTTCTGTTAACAGTGTTTAAAGTTGATAAAATATGCTTATTTAGAGTTCATTTTGGTTTTTGTTGCCTTACTTTGTGGCGGGAAGTTTTAAATCTTGGGAGGTTTTGTCCCCAGATATGTTACCAACATAAAATCTATCTGTGCAACTAAGTAGTCGAACAAGTGATGTATTGCTAGAGTTGTAAGAGGTGACTCAAAGTTTTTCAACTATTGACTCATTGAATAAGGTCAAATAATCTACTATTATGAAAAGTCGATCAACGCTGGTAATCGATAACGAAGTTCACTAACTCTACGTTTGTAAGCTACAAACACAAATAGCCTGATTATCGTAATTTGGTAATTCCGAAATACAAAATGATTCATGAGCTGGTTTCATTTTGTTCAACTCTAAAAATCCTCAGTAATAATTCAGGTCGTTTTTGATAAAGTGTAATTTATGATAAAATGGTTAAAGTTCTTGTTTTTGACGTTAATTTGGAAGAATTTAGAAATCGATGCGTTGTAAAAGTATACACGAGTAAATGTAGAAATGAAATCAAAACAAATAAGGCGAAAGTGAGCGTGTGGCTGCTTAAGATGGTAATTTCGCGTGTTTGCGACCAAAATTGGTCGGTTTTGCGAATGGTCAGCACGAGTCAGACCAAATGGTGAATGGTTGAATGAATGGAAAGCTGGTTTTGATGGATTTTTGCCGATTTCGATGAAGATGGCTGGTATTCAGTAAAGCGAGAGCTGCGTTGAAAGGCGGGAGGCAGCTGGTTCGGTTGGGTTGGTGTTCGCCCCGTGGACGCCTGTCTGACCGTGCCCATAAAAACACATGCTTAGTCAGAATCACAGAATCACTTAGTGTGATTCACAGAATCACAAAGAAACCGAAGAGGCAACCGAGCAACAGCTGAACCTCACACTGCCTCACACTTCAATCAGCTACATATCGAGATCTTGCTAGACATATGGGAGAAGAGGGATTTCCAAGTGAAAAAAACATGTGGGATAACACATTCAGTATAATTTGTTGAGTTGATATTGTACGAGGATAGAAAAAAGTTGTTTGATTTACAGTCGGAAAAAGGAAATAGACGCTGAAAAGAGTTCAGAAATTCATGAAAATCGATGTTGTTTAGTTTGTCGGGGATTTGTAGGAAGTAATTAACGTTAATTTGGTAAAAATGATTTTTGTGCTGAATCGAACCTAAGTTATCCAAGTAATTTATTGACATGGACCATTATAAACAAAAATCAGTTTTATAAGGCTATCAAATAAATTGTAATACAAAGTTGCCGCTTTGGAAAGAGAATTGGTTGATCCAAAGTACTATATAAGGTTTTGAGCTATTTTATAGCCAATTTCGGATAATACGAATATATTAATATATGAGAAATTTGGTTGAGTATACTGAATCCTGCACACAATGTAACATGTAATGTTAATTGACCTGTAGTATGCATAACCTGTCTAATATGGAAGCGAAAAACAATTTGAGTATAACGGACTATTTTAAAAGGTGTAATACCTGCACCGTTGCTATATCGAGTTCATCTGTAACCTCTCATAAGCGGAAACTATGATTGGTCCTGGGATTTTGATTGGCCCCGTGAGTTTGGTTAAGAATTGAGTTGAAGAATTGTGTTCAGGTTAATAACTCAGGTTAGGCATGTAAAAAATATATTGATATATCGACGATGAAATATCGATATTGTATCGATATTCGGTGATTTTGAAACCGTACTTGGAAAACCTTCACATATCCGAAGTAACTGTATAGTACACAAATTCTTGGAAATACCTGAAATACGCAAGGAAGTTAAGTTTCGGATAGGCTATTATTAATTAAATATTAATTATAAGTAGTATGAGTAATCAATTTAGGTTAAGGTAGATTTAGGTTATGTTAAATTACGTATTTATTACAATTTACAATATTACAATTTATTTAAACTTTCTTTTTTCTCCAGAAGTTGGGTAATGTGGGATTAAGATTAAGTTAGGCTAAATTAAGATAAGATTAACGTAGGTTAATGGTTAATATTGCTTAGGGTAATTGTAAATCAGATTAGATTATATTAGCATAAGTTCTATTAAGTTTTATTGGTGATGTTAGCTTTTTGTTAGAATAAATACGTTAAAAGGCTTTATAGCTAAAGTTGGGTATAGTATATTGCACGAGTATGTAATCATATGAATGAACAGTGTGCATTCCATTCGAGTAGTACACATTTGTGTATCGTTTAAGAAATTATTATTTTCACACATAATAGTCGTAGAAAAAGTATTCTCGCTTGGAATTAATTTCCTCACTCGTATGAGTATTTCTCAGACTTTTGAGGAAACGGGAACCATCCCATGCTCGTTGTACAATATACTATCGTAGGTTGTGAGTTGCATTAATTCATAGGTTTGTTCGCACTTGTGGATATGCTATTGAATTAACTTTTACACAAGGATATGTTTATTGTTGCATTTACAAGCAAGAATGAGTCATCTGAAATAAATCAACCAAAACGAATTATCCGTATCGGAAATTATCCATTTATCAATAGACAACAAAACCTCTGGTAGACAAAGGCAACAAGTTATATTTTGTAGCTAGGTCTGAAACAGGAAGAAAGACTTCTTCGCCAAGAGGATCACAATCGGCGCACGACCAACTCCAAGAACACAAGCTGTGCTGGTGATACAAGCCTTTGTGTTTCGGGTGTACACCGGTTATCATCGGCCATCTCCGTTACTTGATCGTTTTAGTTCGTACGAGCTTGCCGCGCAGCAGCACAGGCGCCGAGCCCCAGTCGATGCGCAACGTGCGCGTTTGTCGGTCGCGTTCGCAGCGAAACCATCGCGTACACATCTCGCGTATATACATGTGTGTGTGTGTGGCACTATGCTTACACACGTCGGTCGCAATGTTTTGATAGCATTCGTCGCGTCCACCATCGTGGAGAAATCACCGTGAGCACCAACGCAACGTGCACACCTTTTCCACAAACCCACCGTTCGTCCTCCGAAAAATAAACACCGCGAATCAATAGTAAAACGTGAAACAAGTGACGAATAATCGACTGTCAACCAGCGTGTACGCGTGCCTGTGTGTGTTCGTAGCCCGCCGTCTGTTTATGGCAGTGTGTAGCAGTGCGTCCTGTGTGTATATACGTGCTCTTGGAACCTGCACGACATTCAACAAAAGTCGGCTGAGGATGGCCGCTGCTTCGCTGGTGAAGCGCTGTACGTCGTACGCTAGGACAACGAGGACGCAGGGTGTGACGCCGTCGTGTGGTGGTGGCTGTCGACGGACGGCGGTGGTGAGCAGGTAGGCAGCGGCTGATTTCGTGTCGTCGGCGGCTGTTCTCATCGATCGACGCCCGCCTCCGCGCTGCTCCACACGGACTGCTCCGTCGCCTCGATGGAGGAGAGCGGCGGACACAAGTCGCGCGCTCGCTCCAACTCTGCGCGCGTCCTGCACTTCGACGAGCTGGTGAAGGCGGCGCCTGGGGGCGGTGCACCGCCGCCACATGGATACGCGCACAAAGCGCATGCCGCAGGTAAATAACCTTTTCTCTATTGTTGGTTTTGTTTCTATAACTATCAGCGGTGGTTGTATGATTGCATGCGTTGCATAATTGCAGTCATTGACTCCTATGTGTATAGTTTTTGATAAAACTTAATCAATTTCAAATGTATACTTTGATTCTATATTCGAAGAGATTCTATATGTGTATCTTAAACTTATTTACAAAAAAAACAAAGAAGATTAATCTTTGTTGTAGGTTTTGAAAGTTTAGACATGTTTGTATCGTTGTTTTGTCTTCAATGCACTGCGTTTTTTGATAATACAACAAGTAATATCACCTGATTCACTTTGACTGTTTTGCAGGTTGGTCCGTTTGTAATGCAATCATATTTTTTGTTTATATAGCTAAATGTTTATTATGTATTATAGCTATTTGGTTTATTACTTATATATTACTTTGTTTTGTTTGTTATAATTCAAGAATGGGTCTTCTGATATGGGTTTACTGAGAATGATGAATAGAGTAGAATTGATATGACCCAAGGGGTCGTACGAAACCGCTTGGTGGTTCCGCGGAGTATCAGGGTCTCAACATTAAAAACCACTGTGCTATACGTACCTCTCGTTTTGCAGTCGTATATCTTTCATACAGACTTTGTTTACCAATCACATCTTTGTTGGCCTTTTGTTTTTGAGACAAATTTAGAACAGTTCACATACATGACAAACAATTGTGTTCTTAGATAACGCAGCAAGTGATCAGCTGATGCTATTTTGTGGCTGTTTTACGGGCTGTTCTGTAATTCTTTATCAGACGCACAAGTCCGTCGCCACTTCTGTGTGGCTATTTTGCAGGACATCCTCCAACTAAAATTTCATAACTTTTAAATCTTATTAACGTTTTCTTTCATATCGCAGTGATGGCGAACATTTTTGAGATTGCGTGTCCTTAATATTTTTGAAAGTAGAAGTTTCTGAGCCATCAATGTCAAGGGGAGACTCCCAGTCAAAATTTTTAACATATGTATGTATTAGCAGGTCCTCTAACGTATCATGTAGTATTCGTATGTAATGTTTGTATGTATCATTCATTATTTTAACGTTGGGCCATTAATGTCCATGAGAAACTACCTTTAAAATGTTCTACCTATGTGTAGTAGTTGATAATGCCAAAGCACTTTCAAATGTACACCTTGATTGTAGTGCCTTCTGAATAATGTATCAATTCGTCGTATCTCTTTGTGCCTATTTTGAAGGACATCCAGCAACTTTCATCTCGCAAATCTTACGTCTTATTAACGTTTTGATTGCGAACCTTTTTGAGGTTTTGTATTAAATTGCCTTAATATTTGTTGAAGGTAGCTCCTGGGTCGCCAAGGTTAAAATTTTCTACTGAATTTGTATTAGTATAACTGGATCTGAAATGCATCAAAAACGGAGAGTATCAATCTTCTAACGTTTTGTTATTTGTAGCTTTCTTTTGATTTCTAATAGCTATAAGGCAGTGATGGTGAT
Organism: Mimaenictus wilsoni; assembly: GCA_027575185.1. NCBI lineage: Eukaryota > Metazoa > Arthropoda > Insecta > Coleoptera > Staphylinidae > Mimaenictus > Mimaenictus wilsoni. The sequence goes on from JAODAC010027655.1 coordinate 18,419, forward strand.
CCTTTTTGAAGGGTGAATTTCCTCGTTATAGATAGTAGTATCTCCTGTTCCAATGTCCATGGGAAATCTCCGGTAAAATGTTCAACATATTTTTGTTTTATTGTTGTTAGTATGAGACACGAGTCATAGGTTCGCTATCACTGCTATATGGAATGGGTGTAATTGCATGCGTTGCATAATTGCAGTCATCGACTCCTCCAATGGTATAGATTTGATAAGACCAAGTCGTATTCATATTTATAGTTATGTAGTTATACTATACCAGGAATCGTTAAAACAACACAAAGAAGTCCGCAATCGTTGGTTTTGAGTCCAAATTAGAAATGTTTACATTCAGTTGTGTTGTCTTCAGTCTCCTATAGTGCCTTCTTGATAACGTATCATCATCAGCTGATCCACTTCTTCAATAGATGTTTGTCCTGCAGCAAGTGTCTATTTTTGTTACTATTTTATTTCTACATATATCAATAGTGCGGTCGTTTGGACGCGTTGCTTAGTTGCAGTCAACGACTCCTTTCTTGTATTGCTTTTGATAATTCTAATCGTAATCATATTTCTAAAATAGTCTCCATATCTTTGTTTCAAGCTTTGTTCACTAAAAGACGTCCCGACAGCCCTTTGTCGAGGACCTTTTCTTCTTAATTCCACTTTGCAGCTGTTTACACGCCGGTATTTTTCCTGTTCTCTGTGGTGCTTTCTCGATAACTCAGCAAGTGATCATCAGCTGATCCCACTTCTTTGTGGCTGTTTTGTGCAGGCCGTCCTGCAACTTGCTGCGTTTTTGTTTGTGCGTCATGCGTGCTGGTTGGCGGGTGGTATTTATACGCAGTGGGTGTATTTTTAGTAAGAGTCATCGTGATCATACCAAGATCATGACTCACGCTGAATGTCTTTGACTTGCAATGTTTGGATTTACGTATGGACGCTCAAGGTAATAGCAATGATTTTCTATAGATTAAAGTTATCAATTGTCTTGGTTCTTTGTCATTTCATGGGACTTGCTCGGATTTTAGATTAAGTTTTGGCAATTTCGTTTCAGGTCTATTCATTTCTATGAATAAGAGTTACTTCTGAGTTTCTAGTTATTTATTTCTTGAAGGAATTTCTAATTCTTGAAGACATTTTATTTTGTAATGGTTGATATGGCATGATTCTAATTATCATAGAAAAGCTGTTCAGTATAAAATTGGTAAACCTGAATAGATAAAGTTCTTCTGTCATTTTCTAAGAAGTGCTCAGGCCCTGTAAACTTTAATGTGTAAAAGGATAGAGCTCTGAGAGCGAAGGATTAGGCTATGCTGGCTAGAGTTCGCAGGGTGTCAGAGAGGGGTGCAATATATAAAAAAGATTGGGATAGGGAGAAAAGGGGAAAAAGGAGAGAAAAAAGTTGGACTACCTATATAATATATCCCCTATATAAATCCACTCCGCCAATCTTTGTTTTTGAACACCTTGCTTTTACCAAGGGCAATGCTTGTTTCAACTTTTTGGTAGTTTTGTGTCACAGCTGTGTATTTCATTGTTACATTTTATACTTGAACAAATATGTGTTATATTCGGTGAATTTACGTTTCAGACAGGTTAATTTAGGTCATGCTAAGCCTTGAGTTAGTTTTGCGCTAGGTTTTTCGTTTGCGAAGTAGGTTAAGTTGCGTTCACACTAATGCTTGTAATTTACGTTCATTCACTTTAGTTTCAAAGTTAATTAATAAAATCTCTGCTACATTTCCATTATTTTTGTTTTGGTATTGTAACTTTTAATTTTAATTGGCTCAGTGAGTGTAAGGTTAATTTTTATGCTAGATTAAGTTTAGATCTTAGTCTTAGATCTTAACTTAAAGATCTGTACCAGGTTAGGTATTAAGTAATTTAAGTAAGGTTAAGTTTTAGGTTATTTATGTATGATTTTGAGGTTATCATATTTAATATACCATCAACATTTAACATATATCAAGGTAAATATTGTGTTGATATAACGAAATGATATTTTTTCTCTAAAAATTGGAATTTCCCGCTGTTTCTATGAAGCAATTATTGTTTTGTTGGAAATTTTAGTCCAAATTATGTGTGCGTTCACTCAAAATTAATTTATAGCCTTTGCAAAAGTGCGATAATGCTACGATAATAATGAGTCTATGAACAATTAACAGTCAACAATCGCAATAAACATGCTCATACAATATTCGTTTTCGTTCAGTTTGATTCATGAGCATGATGTGCTCGTCTCAGCAATTTAAATTTTCCTCGGAATTGGCGAATGTGCATCTCCAGAAACGTATATTGAATTTTTGAATGGTAGGTCCTCGTAATTGTTTGCGTCAACCGAATGTGTCATGCGTGTTTCGGTCAGTTTGCACGTGTATTTTCGCGCGGAAAATAAACGCCAACGTGCGTTTATTTGCGAGTCTCTGAACTTAACGCTTTTCTCTCACATGACAGACAATAATGTGGATGTAATAATAGAAGCAAGTGCTGTCGATGCGTGCCATTTGTGTGCGCATTCACTTGGCGCTAATTTTAATTAATGTATGCGAACAATGTGGTGGCAGCGCTAATTTCTTGAATAGATGCAAGTCTTGTTTTGCCCGATTGACGGCGGCAGAACAAGCAGCGGAAAAATATGTACGCCTCCGTCTGCTAACGACGTTAACGAGTGCCGCTAATTTTGTTGTTTCAGACGCGGACGCATCCAAGCATCATCATCAACACCACGCGCATCCCCATCATCACCACCACCATCATCAGCACCATCAGCAGAAGGCTGTACAGCAGCAGCAGCAACCGTTGCAGGCGCCTGTCGTGACGAATTTGGTACGAATTCGGAATTCTGCTCTTGGTAAATCAGCGCCGTCTTTAACTGCTAACATGGTAAGAGCTATTTGTTTTCTTAAGTTAAAGAAATTTTGAGAGAGAGCGAGAGAGCGATGAATGAAGTTAGTTCTGTTTATATTAGATTAAGTTTATAAAGCAATGTACGCAACGACGTAAACTTATACCGCAAAAGTTGAATTACAGTCAAACGCATCCATAAAATGAATTTCCCTCTATATATTTTATCCATTGGCTATTGAGGTTATGTGCGGATTATTTTGATGGGTCTCACCTAAAATATATTACAAAGGGTGTGCACGAATTGACCTCCTCGGAATTGAATGAAAATTTGTGTACGTATATTGTACATATGTCGATATAATTTTGGTAATGCGATTTTTCGCGCAATTGAACTCTTTGCAAAAAATGAAGGCTTGGTCACAAACAGGTTACATACAAGTATATTGTTTCAACAGTATACCGACTTCATGGCGCGGTTGTTAGTATTTTTGCCTATTGACAATAGTGAGAAAAATCCCATTATGTTCATTCAAATCCATGTCGAATAATTCGTGCAAAACTCGTTTTATGTTTTCATATAATTTTTCAGCTGTGTATCTTAGAGGTCTCTTTTATATCATTTTTATCGGTACCTCGAAATTATTGAACTCGCAGGTGTCTCAAGTAAGACCCCGTGTCTGAAAAATAAGCCAAAATTTGCCTAGTGGGACCCGCGGTGTTTCTAAATGACTGTCCCGTCTACTAGGATTCCTCATGGATAATTCGCCACTGATGAAACTCTTGATACTTGTAGCAATGTTTGAAATAATATATTTGCAAGTCACAATATTCTTATTCAATATTTCCAGAGAGACAACGGTGTGAATCGACGTAGCAATCGGCCAGGCGCCGTGCACCGCCTCAGCTTCATCGCCAACACGTCGCCGACGCTGCCCAGATCGCACTCGCCCATCTGCGGCAGTCCCATCGACTCGCCGCGCAACCACAACAGCTTCATTAACTTTTCATTCGCGCCCATTAAAAGGTAAGCGCCGATGACGCACGCTCGTACTCGATGATATGCATGCGTTACGGCAATTTGCCTTTTTACTTCCTTTCGTCTTTGTTCTCTTTGATTATAATTTTACTACATAATGATAGGCGAATCATATTGGCAATATAATGTTAGGTTCTATTAAACTAGGTTAGGTAAGATGAAGAGCGGTCAAGTTAGGGGAGCCTGAAGAGGTTATATTGGATTGGAGAGGTAATGTAGGGCTTAAAACGTTAAGTTAGATTTAGAATAAACTGGTTTAAACTTCAAAGTTAGGATAAATATATTAATGCATCGTATATCACATGCTTTCTGTACAATTTGAATATGATTGCACGTATTAATTGTCTTTTCTTTTGCCCTTTATTATAACTTTGAAAAATATGCGATAGCCATAAATGTCGCAAAATGTTTTAAAGTGGTTTTATGTATGTATCGGCAAGTAGATAGGTGTCGCAACATTGAGCACGTTGAGGTCGTCGTTAAATGCCTCAATGCGCAATTGGCAATCGCTTTGCATGGGAGCAAACAAGACTAAAAATAGCCAACATACACGACACTGCACGTGCCCATCTGCGAGATGCAACATTTGCGACAAACACTGTGCATGCGTAATTATTGTCATTATTATCGCAATTTCGTATTGTTTAACGTATCTTATCTCTTTCTGCGTGTATGCATTACATTCCGGTTTTATTGAATCGTATGCCTTCGCTATTGAAGTTTACTCAAGTTTGTGGGTGGTCACCTGGTCCGTATGTAAACTGTGTCGTTAAAGATGATTGTTGTGCGCAAAATGTGCATTCTAATGACTCGGATGGGGCAGTGTATGTGTGGGCTAGCCGAGCAATAATGTTGGGAATGTCACAAAGTTGAAAAATTACAGCGGTGAGCGGTGCCAAACTTTGTTGCGCCCGGTTTTGTTTGGCATTGCTCCCGAAACGCGAAGCGGTTGAATGTTGTGCGATGCTGTGCGGAATGTCATCTTGTTTCGTCGCACATCGCCGACGATGCGGATGGCACAATGCTCATATATATATTTTCCGCAGTACAACTTACCCGAGATTAGGACATTGGAAAAACATGGCATACTTAGAAACTTTAAGATTAAATATCAGAAACATGTTTGGATTTTTAAGAATTTCTTTATGAAAATTATAGGTTAATGTAACAATTTTAGGTTAAGTTTCTTTTTGGAGGTTGTTTTTAAACGTTGCAAACTCAAAAAGTTATGAAATCAGTTATAATTTTTAGTTATCTTTTAGGACGATTTCTTTTACATTGAGAGTAATTGTAATTTTGTTTTCTTTCAGAATTGCTGCCGGTTATCGCGGAGATGGCCGGCGTTGGTCGGTGGCATCGCTGCCTTCCTCCGGCTATGGAACAACTCCGGGTAGTTCAAACATGTCTGTAAGTAGCTTGTATTTAGTCATTAGGTGGCGTTTGCGGCTGAGAGTAACCTATTTGTGTGCAGTCAAAGTGTTCAAGCCACGAGAAACTTCATCAACTGCCGCACATCCCCACGTCCGACGATATGCGGATCCTCACGCATCACTTCTCGAGCAACGAAAGCAACGCCTCGCTCGCCGGCTATGAGGACGGCATCCATCGCTCACCCCTACACCGACCGCGATCGCGTAGTTTAAGGTTCGTTTAAATTTGAAGTTAAATCATCTCATGTAATCTAACCTATTTGCGTTGAGATGGGATAAAACAAGACGAGGTTATGTCTAAGGTTAAGGTTTGTTAGGATTGGTTAGGTTAAGCCTTGTCCAAATTAATTTTGCTGGGTTTCGTTTCGTTGGGCAACATTTAAATTGGATTGAGGTTAAATTGTGTTCTATTTTGAAATAGCCTGGGATAAATTTCATTCAAATAAGTGCTTGCCACGATTTTTAAAATAGTTTAAACAAGGTTAGAATTTATTTTTCCTTTCCATTCCACAATGCAGTAGTCCCAGTCGATCACCAGTCGTCGACAGCGAGATCTCGATGATGAATGTGATGTACAAAGAACGATTTCCCAAAGCAACCCAGCAAATGGAGGAGCGTCTAACGAACTTCATCGGCGAAAACAAATGCGGGCTAGATCCATGCGAGAATTGTGATTACATGCCCATAGTACGTTTTGTCCACCATCAAGTCCTGGAGGTGGCGCGCGATTGCCTCTCGAAATCCCAGAATAAACTCATCACAAGTCGCTACTTTTTCGAAATGTCCGAAAACCTCGAGCGCCTGCTAACGGAGACGAAGGAGAAGTCTGAAGACGCAGCGAATCAAGTCACAGGATTGATTAAAAAACTCCTCTTGATCATTTCCCGACCCGCTCGCCTTTTGGAGTGCCTGGAATTTGATCCCGAAGAGTTTTACCACTTTCTCGAAGCGGCCGAAGGCCAACTGAAGGGTCTGTCCGGGATTAAGGCGGATTTACCTCAGTACATCATTCAAAAGTTGGGCTTGAATCGGGATCCCATCGCTGAACTGCAGCAGGAGTTACGCAACTGCAGCTGGAGTAACACGCCCTCGAATCGGTCGTCGCTGTGTTTGACCTCGACTCCCACGAGTGGCACACCGCCAACTGTACCCGGAGCGACAACTGTACCTGGTGCAACCGCAATCACAACCGCATGCTGTACAGCGCCATCAGCCGGGAAATGGCACTCGAACCCCAACGAACACGACTACGAGATTGTGAAACTCATTTCGAATGGAGCCTATGGAGCCGTGCATCTTGTTAAGCACAAGCAGAGTAAACAGCGTTTTGCTATGAAGAAGATCAACAAGAACAATCTCATGTTGCGGAATCAGGTGGAGCAGGTGTTTGCCGAGAGGGATATACTCAGCTTTGCCGACAATCCGTTTGTGGTGTCGATGTATTGCAGTTTTGAAACGCGTAAGCATCTTTGTCTGGTGATGGAGTATGTTGAAGGTGGCGACTGTGCGAGTTTGCTGAAGAATATCGGGCCTCTACCACCGGATATGGCGCGGTTTTACTTCGCCGAGACGGTGCTAGCCGTTGAATATTTGCACAGCTACGGCATTGTGCATCGCGATCTGAAGCCAGACAAGTAAGTTTTGCTATCGTATTATAGTGGCTAGTAGGAAATTAAGGCTAATCTCTTGAATTTCAGTTTGTTGATCACGGCTTTGGGTCATATTAAGCTCACGGATTTCGGTCTAAGTAAGATGGGATTAATGTCATGTAAGTACTAAACTACATTAGTAATAGCTAGGGGATTAATACAGAATTATGGAGGTGGTTTATTGCTTCTACACTGAATTGCTGATGTTAAAAGGGAATACTCGATACTTGCGGTTTCAAAAATAATATTTCTTGGTATAGAAAGTATCCGTACTTATTCGTGTGTAAGTTTTTTGTATCAAAAGTGTCGATATTTTGCTATCGAAAGTATCTGTTTTCTTGTATAGTGAAAGTATCGATATTTTTTATACCTTATCGTCCCTAGCACCATCTATCTGCAACTTATCTGTTCATGACGTAAATCAATGATAGAATTTATATAAATAAACTTAGATCTGCGTATACAGATAATGTTCATTGAATAAAATGCCTCAACTAGCGATAGCGTGGATCTTATTCTTGACTCTTAAAGACGGCGCTGAAATCTGTTTATATCAAAGCTAAGGGAATATTATTGTTTTGTTTGATTTTACCGAGCATCGACTGCTGTGGTCATTTGCTCTATTCAATTCTTTTTTCAATGTAATTAGTCATATTAGAGGCTAACACTATTGATAAGAAGAAGAATTCACTTTAATATGCATCCCCACCGAGAATCGAACCAGGGTACTCATGGTATCAATATTATTATTAAAGAAAATGTTTAAATTTGGTTTCTCTGTACTAAATTATATTCTAATATAGATTCGTTTCTTTATAGTGGCTACAAATCTATATGAAGGCTATATAGACTGCGAAACACGTCAATTTTCTGATAAGCAAGTATTTGGCACACCGGAGTACATTGCACCGGAGGTGATTCTCCGACAGGGCTATGGTAAACCGGTAGACTGGTGGTCTATGGGTATCATCCTCTACGAATTCCTGGTGGGATGTGTGCCGTTCTTTGGGGAAACACCAGAAGAGCTTTTTGCTCATACAGTTAACGGTAAGTTTTGTTAAAAAGAATTTTATATTTATCGGTAATTTAAATTTTCAATATCGATAATACCGTAAATTAGCACCATCTCTATATCGAAGCAATTTATTGAAATAGTTATTTATATAAAACAGCATGTAAATTTATCCCTTGTTGCAAATTATTGATTTGCCAGCAAATCGTCTATATTCAGTCATTTACGTTTTCATTTTATACAGTTATACTTAATCTTCTTAAATTTGTTAGTAAAGCATTTGCGAAACAAATTCCATAAAGTAACTAAACCTAATTTACACTCTTTTGGCAATAAACTATTTCTATGTATTCAAAAGTATTGCTACATCGAATATTTTGACAAACATGTAAATGAATCAACTCTTTGTTTATACTTCTTCTAATTTGATGAGTAGTGATAATTTATTGTCGAAATAGTTGATTTTAGAAATTTCCTTTGTTAATATTTTATGTAGTTTTTATATTTATATGTTTTGCATTTAGATGACATCGAATGGCCGGACAGCGACGATTGGTCCGTACAAGAAGAGGCTAAAGACTTGATAATCATCCTCCTACAACACTCACCACGAGATCGCCTCGGTACCGGTGGCGCTCAGGAGGTAAAAGAGCACGTTTACTTCACTGGTTTGGATTGGAATTCACTCCTACGACAGAAAGCCGAGTTCGTTCCACAACTGGAAAACGAAGATGATACCAGTTACTTTGATACACGCGTAGATCGTTATAATCATGATTTAGAGGACGATACAGATGATACAGCGGATGATTCGCCTGTGATTGGTTTGTTTTCATCATGTTCGCCACAATACAGAAAGGTGCATAGTTCACGCATGAGCTTGAACGCCGAGTTGGAAGGAGCAGTCGCGGCAGGTATGGGCAGCTATGGTGGAGCGGAAGGCATTCGAATTTTGACGTCGGTAGCTACGACGCCGGATGCACCGGAAATGCAGGACTATCGTCGCGTGAGGCAATCGTTGCTAACGCCCGATAAAGACTATTCGGATGTATTGCCTCTGGATAGGAAGTTGATGGATCTCAACCGCACGGTGAGCACACCTGAAAGTTCCCAGACAGATAGCGATGATGTGTCACCGCAGATTCACCGACGGAGGAAGAATGTCCTTACAAGGGATATTCTGCCTAAATTCTCGATCTCTATGGAGGATGACTCTGTCATGAAGCATTTTACTCACGAGTTCGAGAAGGAGAAAGATAAGGATAAGGAAGAAAAAGAAGAAAATAGGGTTTTACGGAGGGATTCACAGCCGAAGCCGATGAATCTCAAAGAGCACAGCGATAAGAATAAATTTAACGTACAGAAACATAAGAGTCGCGCTGTGGTGAAGAGCGCTTCAGCTTCTGGTCTCTCCCTGATGATACCTTCGGATGACTTCCAGACGCCACCAAGCGTTCATTCACCGGGTGGTTTATCAGGTGGTCTTTCTGGAATCAGCGGTGGTGGATCAAGTACAGCTAGTTCCAGAGATACGTCGCCTTGCCGGGAATTATCACCGCTGGTAACAAATCTCAAACCTCCGATCATCATTCGGCGAGGACCTAAAGGATTTGGTTTCACCGTCCACACGATTCGTGTGTATTATGGAGACACTGATTTCTATACTATGCATCATCTTGTAATGGTTAGTACTTTTTCTTTGCATAGTTTTTTTTACAAAAAATATGGGTTTTAGATGTTTATAAAATGTCGTTAATTTTTTTATCTAGGCTGTAGATGAAGGTAGTCCTGCATTCGAGGCTGGTTTACGACCTGCAGATCTCATCACGCACATAAATGGGGAGGCAGTACAGGGGTTGTATCACACGCAAGTATTGCAGTTGCTGTTGGGCGGTGCCGAGCATGTGAGTCTGCGAGCGACGCCTCTCGAACAGACCAGTATTCAAAGTGGCGGAAGGAAACGTGAACCAGGTCAGAGTAAACTTGCAAAGCGGAGTTTACATCGGCAACGGAAGCAGAAGCGCGACAATGAAAAACGTCGAAAAACTTCGCTGTTTCGTAGAATTTCGAGTAAAAGGGCTACTGTGGAAATGCAACAGGTAGGAATTAACATATCTACATAAATTTGGTTTATTTCGTTATTTTATTGTCTGTTTTGATTATCTTTTATCTTTTTTTGTTTATTTGGTTCTTTGGGTTGGTTTCTTATGATTCTCTTGTTCTGACATGTGTTATTTCTTATACTCGGTTTTGTTCTTGTTAAAAATGTTGTTTTTTCTAACTTGGCTCTATATATATTCTAGATAGCTGCCAACATTCAATCACCACTAACGGTGACGCCAAGTCGCAGTTTTTCGTCGTTTCCACGCAGTGCCGACACAACGCCGGTGACGCTGCGCAACAGTTCTCAGCAGCGTGCCAGCCTCTCGCCGTCGGATTCGTTCAGCCAGCATTCTTCATCGTCGTCGTCGCAGTCGCCCTCCAGCTCACCGAATCAGAGCACGTGCTCGCCGTCCGGCGGCAGTGACGCGCTCGCCGTCGCTGCCGCCGCGGCGGCCGCCGCAAACCGTAATAAACAGCACTATCAGCGTCCATCCACCTTGCATGGCTTGAAGCATAAGCTGCATTCCAACGCGTGCACGCCGAAAAGCCTACACGCCGCCGGCGGCGGTTTGGGTGGCGGCGGCGGCAGTGGGCCAGGCGTCTGCTTGCCGGCGGCCGCCGCCGTCGCGCCGAATCGCCGCAAGTCGGTCGGCCACATTCCGCTCTCACCGCTCGCGCGCACCCCATCGCCATCGCCGCTGCCCGCGTCGCCGACGCGCTCACCCTCTCCGTTGGCTTTTCCAGTTGGTCACCAGCCGGGCGCATCCAACACGACGCAGAGCTACTCACCGTCGGCGACGGCGACCGGCGGCGGTTGTTGCGCGCGCGGCGACCTGAGCGGTGGCGGCGGCGTTGTCGGCAATGGTACTGGTTGTGGTGGTGCCGGCGGCGGCCAGCCGAAGAAGTTTGTGCGCGCAAAAGCGGCCGAACCTGGTTCGCCGTTGTTGCGGCGTGCGCTCTCACCCGACCGCCTGCATCCACGTAGCGCCGAGAGCAAGTGCTCCATTTCACCGTTGTGCTCGTCGGGGTCGACGCAGGTGCAAAAGGCACAAGCACGTGGCGCCACCAGCGCTGTTTGGAGGTCTACCAGCCAGCAACCGGAGGTTGTTTCACATCGTGAGCCCGTATCGCTGGCACCGACTTTAAGCCACGACACCGCCAGCGATGCCAACGCCAACGACGCCCTCGTAATGACCACCGCACCTTCGACGGTAACGAGCACGTCCACGACGGAGAACCGCCTCAGCCTAACGCTTGCTGGACCTGGTGAACTTCTACCGCGTATAGCCGAGGAAAAAGACTCGCCAACCAACGCCGAGCAAACGAAGTCTGTCGCCACGTCCACTCCTAAAGTGGACAAAGTCGATTCTAAGGAGAAAAAGTCTATGAAGAAATCCTAATTTGTATTTTTCTCAAATTTCCCTCTAAAAATTCTGAATCGTATATATATCGTTAGTACCTGGACTTTATAAAATTTAGTTTAGATATAACTAGGCAACAACCTGTGTTTAACGCAACTTGAGTTCAAGTCAACTGGTTGAGTTTAAGACATCTTACGTTTAATACGTGTCTCCCTATAGACATCCCAATAGCTACAGGTCTAGGTTAGATGCAACTTAGAAATTGTATCGCGTGTGTCATATAATCGTAAAGTATTTAATTCTCAATGTCATGAACAAAGCGTGGAGAGCACTTAAATAAGGTCAAACAAAGAAAACGTAGATGAAACAAAAGAACGCCATCAAAATGCACATTTTGTGCCTAAACTAATTGTTCAACGATGAAGACGCGGTTTGGAAAATAGTTATTTGAAGAGAAAAGATTAAGATTTTAATTGTTCCTCGGTGGGTCCAATTATAAAGTGATTATTTCGATTATGATGTGATTACGAAGGGTTAAGTTACTTTCGGCCACGGTTAGAGAGTTGTTCAGCATTAGATTTGTACATTTCCGTTGGTTTTAAGTTGAATTTTGTATAGTATATCACAGATTTTTGTACATAATGTCGTACTTTGTAAGTGAATGCAAATGGCCGCCAAGATGGCGGCATGGCATTTGTTGGGAGATCAATTCTTTAATTTTCTGTGTTTTTCTTTAAGTTTGGTTGTTTCGAATTTGCGTTTTATGATGAGCAAAATTAATTGATGTTGTTGAATGGTTGAATGTGATTTGTAGATTCAGAGCAGAGTGTTGATGCGTACTACGAACTGCAGGTGGTTTTAAATGTAATTGTATAGAAAACTATCGGATAGCTGTTTTTGTTTGTGAACTGAAGTGCGTTTAGTGCGTTAGAGAATATGCAACAGGATTTCATTGTAGTTATTAGTATCGCTATTTATTTTCCACACACAAAAACACACGAAACACACACATAACTATGGAAAAACAAACAACACAGATTATGTATATAATTTTCTGGGAATTTATTTCCGAAAACATGTGAATTGTGTGTGATCGCCTGAGCAAAACTGTCATAAATATGTTTTCGACTGTCCGAAAACCTGAAAAGAATGTTTAGTTATGTTTTTCTTGTTTAAGATATCCATTCATACAAATAATCGAGTACAAAACAGGACATTTTATGGTCTGAATAGGTCTAGGGAGTTTTTTAACCTTTGAAAGGTTTTTAACGAAATTTCACTGCTTCGAAGTTCAAACTAGATCTAGCGTTAAAACTTTATTAGCGTTTCTTATGGGAGATGAGTTTTCCAGTATAGTGATTTACATATGTTACATAGATCACTCAGGTCGCAGCCTCTGGAGCCGGTCAAAATTTATAATTTTACATTGGACATAAATGTCCGGTTTTCTCGAAAACTTGAAGACTAGCATTAGAAAGTTGCAGAAAATACAGAATACAAATATGCATGTCCGCGATTTTCTTCACGGCCTGTTACGGAACTGGCCATAGGGTGAAGTATTTTAGAAGATGAAGTGTCATCTGGGAAACTAGAATATATATACCTTGGTTTATTTATGACAAAACTTTGAGAGTGTCGGACAATTGAAACACTCTCCTAAGAAACATAAGTAGAGCACAAGTGGTACACTCGAAAACTCAACTCCCATAAGAAACGCTGATATTTTTTTGCAGCTGGGTTTGTTGTAGTTAACTTCGGGATGGTCGAAAATTTGGCAAGAAAACATTACCCCTCCTCCAATTGATTCATATTCTATTGCTAAACGAAATTGAAAGTGACGACTAATAGGGTTTCCATGTTCTCTAGCTCGCTAATTAATCGACTTATTAATGAAAAAATAAGGAATGCGATTATGAGGTAATGACGACGGATATCGAGTGCTTAAGTTACCAACCTGTGGCTCGTTTATTAAACAACTTTTCTTGTAATTACCGGTTGGGCTACGGGCGCGCGTGTCAATTTTTTGCATCCGTTAGCGTATAACAAGGTCGCACCACTCGACATTAATACGATTTGTGCGCATTCACGCGCTAATTAGGTAAATATCCGTGCCAAACAAATTTAGAAGCTAATAACATCCTTAATTTGGGTAATATTTGGCTCCAAACGAACAATCGCGAAATCTGTAACGTTTTAGAAGCCAATTTTGAAGAAAAAAAAGTATAATCCGTTAGAAGCTAGCAATGAAAAAAAAAAACTCACGCGATTAACTATTGAGCAGGTCTTGGTTTGTGTCACAACTTCTCACAAATTTGAAATAATTAATAGCAGTAACCTGTTTTGTGTTTGCCAAATTCCGGCAAAACAGCGAAACATCTACACTGTGTGTATACGAAACTATGTGTTTATTTGTTAAACACGATGAAATAATGGATGTTTGCTTATGTTGTTGGTTGCCTACAAACAAGATGAGAGCTATTCATTTTGTTTGTGTGAATAATAATGATGATGTTGATCAGAATTGTGGAAAATATTTGTTAACATGACGTTGGTGACTTTAAAATGAGCACAAGTCGCATTAATATTGATGAGATAAATCTCAGCTCATTTTTTTTCTCGCAATGCATTCTTGCAAAAATACTTAAAGGTATTATTAATAAGTTGAAACTGTTAAAAGTTTGTTTCGTCTTTATTTAATTTGAGAAAAATTAGGATAATTTGTATAATTCAACACGAGAATCATCAATGTTCATCTCCATTTGAGTCCGTGGTAATTCACACTGTAAATTAGTAAACAATCACGTGTTTATACTTATAATTAACGAAGTCGTGTATTTCGCAATGTTGTTTTCAAAATGAAATGAAACAAGTTTAACGTCGAAGTCAGGTTCAATTTGCGCAAAATGATACGCGTTACCATTATATAGCAAAATTCATTATGGCTGCCAAAATGGCGGGATATTGCATTCGATTACACAATGCGAAAGTTGTACGCATGAATGCAAAAACTAATCACCTGTGTACAATTAGGCGGTAATTGATTCGCTGATGATTGTCGAAATATTTGAGCAGAAAGTTGCACACCTGTGTGAGTGTGTGCGCACATTGTTCCCGCGAACGTTCCGAGTTCACATTCAGAGAGAATGGCGTGGCGCGTTTTGTGATTCATGTGCGCTTGTTAGTTGTTCCACGGCCGTCGGTCAAGAGCAGCACAGCTGGTGCACCGCGCCCGCCGCCACACGCGCACCGGAAGCACATCGTCGATGAGCAAATCCCTACGTCTTCGGAGAGCATCGAGCGGCCGCACTGCTTGCATGGACGATCGCAAGCCTGATTAGCGAACAAAATGGCCGCACTTTATAATCGCATTGCGTAAGTACCACCCTTCGTTTTTGTAATAATTCTGAGATTCAAATTGCGTCCGTTTGATTTATCATTCTTAAGATTTAATATTTTTCTTAACACCCCCGATTTTCGATTTATCATCCTATATTTTCTTCGTTTATGCAATGAATTCCTTTCTGTATAGGAATAATAGTATTTTATTGACTTATTCTTAAGTTTTTTAAATTTTTTTTGGTAATTCGTCAATGTGAATTTTAAAAAGATCTATAGGCAAAAGAAGAAGAGTACTAAGTCTTCTTCTAAGATTATTGAGTTATTTAGTTCGCCGTTTAATCACGTATTTTGGACAGGGTCAAAAGGGTGCATAGCAGGATGAATAAAAGTAAATCCTTGGCAAAAATAGTACTGTTAGGATATATGTTTATTGCGGTTCGACGGTTTATTCTTGTGGTATTTGGGAAGCTTGAGAGCAGTGGCGGATTGTACCCTAGGTACGTGCTTAGCAGATATATTAAAAAGTATCAATATTGATAAATATCAATATATCTTCCTTAAAATTTCGATATTTTTTGATAATATCATTTTCCATAATATCGAAATTGTTGATATCATTTAGATATGTCAGTGATTGAACTTCAATTTAACTATATTTTGGACAGGTACATAAGAGTGTACAGAGGAGTGAGTTTATCCTTGAGGTATTTGAGAAGCTTGTCAGATTATGCAATAGGCGCGTGCTTAGGCATAGATATGTTGCATTTGAGAAAACGTAGGGATCCAGACGACCTTAATCCGTCAATGCTTAAGAGGAATTAAAATCAATTCGGTAAAGTTAATTAAGAATGATAATATTTGTAGAATGTCTTGATGATTTTGAGGGTCACTGCCGAAATGTATTTCTTCTTTAACATGTGGAAGTTCAGGTGTTGAAATCACGAACGTACATTGATTTGAAGTTATGAAACATGCGGTTTATCACAATTGTTCGGCGCAGGAAGAGATGAGTGTATCCGTGTGTAGTTGGAAACGAAGTGAACGGGAGTGTGGTTGAAGACCAAGTGACAGTGGTCATTCAAGCCGTCCGGCTTCAGTGTTCAGAAGTCTGAAGAGAGAAGTGTGGAAAAGCAAGAAAGGAAAAAGATAGCCTCTAGCCTACAGGTGCGATGGATGTCGGAGGGAATACATCCCCACAAGCATAGATACCCTATTCATACCTCCCCTGAAATATAGCCTAACACCCTAGTACTCCTCTAACAAATTTACAACTTCAGGTCATCAATAAGTGTTGCTAAAGTGTAAAGCGTCGTTTGGAAAGGTGTATGAAATGTCTTCAATGAATTATTGAATCTGATTGTTTGAAAAAAATGCAACAGAACGCGTTTCGGTAACTTTGTACAGCTTAGCTGAATGGTTGAGTGATCTGCGGTTCACTTGACCAACATCTACTTAAATTCGGGTGGTTCAATGAGTTTTCAAGGCTTTCGGCTCATGGACCACCACGAACTAAACGCGGCGCGCGCAATTTGCGTGCATATAGGGCGTAATAGCAGATAATCATCGACGTAATGGACGCCTCCATCATGCCGCTGAGCCGTTCGCGCAATCGTAATTGACAACCGGGCTGGATTAGAGGCTCACGCGCGCCGATAACGCTCCAAACACCACTCGAAACATCGCGACGCTCCGTTGCACACGTCGCCAAAGTCAAGTAAAGTACTCGCCAAAATTTCGTATTCGTCTATTCGCAAGACGCCTTCAAGCGTCCTACAAGTACAACTAGCTACCAACAATAAGTAGACTTAACGGACATCTTGGAATTGAACTATTGGTTGCCAAGTGATAAAACTTGAAAATTTCGCAAAAATTATCCATTGTGCATCGTTCGTATATCATGTTCATCTGCCTACCTCTTGATGGATTTATCTGCGCGTGACCATGTTGCCCACTAGCAGCGCCATCACGACGAGTTTCAGGGCTACCGTGAAGAACAAAAAAGGCTGCAGATGACCACAATGTAAGTACAAGGTATCCTAGTCTGCCATTGACTGCGTTGGCATTGAGTGGTTCACGTTTTTTTCCTGTTTACCACTTTCAAGGATTTGATAACACTCTGAGAGATAGAGATTATTGACTAGATCTCAAGTGTCATGCGGTAATGTTTGCGATAATATATGACGTCGTCTGGTTTTGTGACGTAGCTTTTGTCCGGTACCATTTGACTTACTTTTAACTGGAGCAAGTCGGCGGAAATTCGCGATTATCTTCAATGGCTCAATGAGACAATTTGGCTGAGTGTGAATTTAGAGGTAGCCTCACAGCAAACGTTGTTAGATTTTGTTATTTGTAGTTTTGTTAGGATTAGAATATTTACTGATCATTCTTATTGGAGACTTTCTACATATTTTTCAATGAATTTTTGTGAACCTTAATCTGAAGTCTAAACATTACTCTTAAAAACATATTTTAATCATTTTTATCTTTCCTTTTATTTTTCTCTTCCTTTGTTATTTTCATGATATTCTCCAATGTTTCCCTTGATCCTTCCCTTTGTTGTCAATTGATTTTTGCTGCTTCTTATTAAATTGGTCAAATTTCTTCCTAGACTACATAGTTTTTGTAAAATATAAAATCATCCCTCTCTGCCACGAAATTGCAGCTACTTAGAAATTTAAACCGGAAGGCAGTAACTTTATTCAATGTATTAAAAATGGTATAAGGAACTTGAGAAGCGATAGAACAAGTATTTAAAAGAAAAATTCTTTATCTAGATGCCAGGGCCATTTCTGTAAAAATTGATTAGAAAGCTTTCATCTTTCAGGTCAAGAACTGATTTCTTCAAATTTTGCTTGTTCAAAAATAATCTATATACCTATAATTTTTGAAATTACGAGCAAATTATTTATTATAGTTAGAAAAGTTAAGAAACTTAATACCTTAGATGCTTTACTTATATATTCGAAAAAAACATGAATGTTAAAAGTTTTCACATCTTATACAAAAATTGGTATTGAAGTGTGTGTTAGTTTTATGTTTTATCAACAACCAACAGAATACTCCATCAACGAAATAGTTTATTATATCTGAAACATCTAACAATATGATCTTAGGAATTACTTGTATATTTCTAATGTTTTGACGTATTTGAAGCCGATGGTTGTTTGCGAATCATATAGTAAAAGAAATAAATTTGATGGCACTTCATTAATAGATGGAGCTGTTGTGAATTGACACAGATATTTGTGCGCTGGTGATCAATAGAGCGCCCTGGTGGTAGTCGGTAACTGCAATCGGGTCGGCGCGCGCGCGCCTCCCTACCGCCAGTCGTGCACAGGATGTAGTCGGGCGCGCATCCACCACGCAGAACACGCGCTCACGGCGCCTTCGTGGGCAACTTCCTCGGATATACTCTCCCCCGATACAACCAACACAGAGTGGCGTGACGGACGCGACGCTCAGACCGTATTTCAAACGTGCATTGTACATATATTGTACCCGAAGCGTCGGCACGCACACGCGCGTCGCGTATTTATAACAAACGAACACGTGCGTGCCCTGCGCCTGCTGCCTCAGTGCCAAGTTGCTCGCTCGACGGGCGCGTGCACCAATGTAAGTCAAGTCGCACCGGCTCTGACACGAGCGCCTCCACCTCGCCAAAAAATACAAAGAAGCAATTGAATGGCTCTGTAACAGTTGAGTTCTTTTTACAGCAGAGAAAGCTATGGATCTAAAGTCATGGAGAGCCACAATCCACTCATCAAACCCGCTGCTGCCGGCGAGCCAGTGCGTGTCATCGCACTCGCCGTGCCCGAGGAGATGGACCCGGTGGTGGAGGGCGCCTTCGACGACGCCGCCGTCGTCTGCACCGACATGGAACTAACGCTTGTCACGCCGACGGGTGCGCCACCCCCGTTACACACGGCGGAGGCGGCGGATAGCAACGGTCGCCTGCCGGACGTCGTCGTCGAGGCGAAGCTGCCGCTCGACGACGATGCCGGCGATGATAGCGGCGATACGGCGCACCTGCACGAAACGTTCTTTTCAATCGCCATCCAAGTATTCATACCGTTCCTCATCGCCGGTTTTGGAATGGTCTTCGCCGGCCTCGTCTTTGATAAAATCCAGGTAAGAAATCAAATCTTCGTCGTTTGCTGATTGGGTTGCCTAGATTTAATGGTGGCAATTTGTAAAAGAACGAGCGTCGAAACTCACGAAAAACCTGTTTTGTTTCCGTTGTCCGAGTCGACCCTCGACAAACAGCGCGGAATGACGGTAAAATTACAGGAATTACGGCGTGACGATCAAATTTCCAACCGCGATTATTGGCTCCCATTACAAAACATCAAAACTAAGAGCGTGAAAACACAATGTTTTATTATCACTTTTAAACACATGTTTCGTAATTGTATGCAACACATTTGTCTGATAGCAATTTTCTCGTCCAATAGGCCCCAATTAAGGTTAAGGAACGTATAAGTTTTGAACATTCTAATTTAACGGACTTTACATATATTTAGAGTTTACATATATTTTTATACTGTTTATTTTCTTGTAGCATTGGCCAGTATTTGAAGAAATCACCGAGCTGGTCATCCTGGTACCGGCGCTATTGGGCCTCAAGGGGAATCTGGAGATGACGCTGGCGTCCAGATTATCAACGCAGGCAAATCTTGGTCACATGGACACGATGAAGCAGCAGGTGTCGATGATTCTAGGCAATTTAGTTCTTATTCAAGTAAGTATTTTTTGTCATCTAATATTGCGCAACGCTCTGCAACGCCAAATAAGCTGCAGCGTGACAGCATGCGTGTAATCCGTGCATTTCGAAATATTCTAAAGATAGCACATGCCTCGTGTGGTAGTAAATTAAATCGATAGGGATACGAAAATGTCACATTTAAAGGACAACTTTTATGCATACACTTTTTTTGTTATGAGTATTTTAATATAGTTGAATTTTTCATAAAGGCTTCGGTGTTTTTTTTTAGTGTCAGGCGATTGTAGTTGGTTTTCTTGGCTCGGTGGTGGCGGTTGTGATGGGTGCGATCAAGAGCAACGAAGTGGAACTCGACCACGCATATCTCCTGTGTGCCAGCAGTCTGGTGACGGTGTCCATCGCCAGTCTGGTGCTAGGCCTAATCACCGCCGGTGTGATTGTCCTATCGCGCCATTGCCGCATCAATCCAGATAATGTGGCGACGCCGATCGCTGCCAGCCTCGGCGACATCACGTCACTGACGCTGTTGTCGTGGGTGGCGACGCTACTCTACGAATCGATCGGCACGCACGACTGGCTGGCGCCGCTCATCATCGCTGCCTACATTCTTGCCATCCCGCTGTGGATCTGGATCGCGAAGCGTAATCTGCAGACACGCGACGTCCTCTACAATGGTTGGACGCCTGTGGTGGGTGCGATGCTCATCAGTAGTATGGGCGGGCTCATCCTCGACTTCATGGTGTCGCGATTCGAAGGCATCGCTGTCTTTCAGCCGGTGATTAACGGCGTCGGTGGGAATTTGGTTGCCGTGCAGGCGAGTCGCATCTCAACGGCGCTACACAAGCAAGCCGTGTTGGGTGTCCTGCCACCGGATGGCACCGCCGACGAGGATGTCGACGCCGACCGGATGATTTTCATCTCACCTGTGGCAGGCTTCTGCGGAAAATCCCCGCATGCGCGCACTACGCGAGTATTGATGTCGATGGTTCTACCTGGACATTTGATCTTCATTTACACCATCGACTACATGAAGGCGGGGGACACGCAGCTGAGCAGTCTGTTTGTTATCGTCTACCTCTGCGCTGCCAGCATGCAGGTAGCAACGCTCCTCTATGTTGCGCATATTATGATCCATTGGATGTGGAGCCGAAAGATCGATCCGGATAATTCGGCGATTCCGTATCTTACATCCATGGGTGATCTGTTGGGTATCTCGCTGCTCGCAGTTGCATTCCAATTTCTTTATCTCATCGGTGACCACGAGATTTCCGAGCCGGGTGATTAGAGAACGGCGAGCGGCACGAAATGCACTCTCAAATAACGATTGTTGCTTTTTCGTGGCAGCTAGCTGGTAGGTGCATTGTTTCTTCCGCAACTTGCAAAAATTACATACCTCCGAGGAAGAACCTTCAAAGCATCATGTTCTCATTGTGATATATGTACTAGCATGATATTTATAAGTTACTATTGACTAATAGGTTTTAAAAAGGAAACAGAAAGTAAATGAACGAAACAAGAAATATGACAATAGTACCTAGTTTTATGCCTTCAGAAATTTGACGTCACATACTTTGACCATCAATCAAGTTGGTAGAGTCATCAGCAGACCTAAGAAACGAAACACCTAACTAAACTACTACCCATTTAAGGCCATTGTTGAATATTTGATGTTAGAAATATTCTCGTCTCTCTGTCTGGAGCACGACAAATTGTCAATTCCATCACAACACTTGGAATTCAGCGCTAACATCGTTAATTAAAAAAAATAAGCATTGAAATGTGTGGGAATACATGAAATAGACGTTGATTTATTTTCGAAATAAAAGTAAACCAACAGTTAATGTTGTCTCTTATTTTGTTCATAATACCACAACCTTCAATAAAGATAGCTGGTAAGTAGAAATTCGATTATTTTTGTGTGCATTTTAAATATACAATTATAAATGAGTAAAAATAACTTGAAATTCTCTATAACTTTCTGAAAATTTCAGATTTAAATAATATGAATTTTTGTATTGGATTGCTTTGTAAAACCACTTCTTCACTTTTTCGAAAGCCGGATGTATTTTTCAAGTTCGGTAAAATTAATGTTGAGTGTTCAAGTTTGAACATTGAAATGTAGATGGCGCTGTCCAACGTCTCTCTTGTAATAGTAACAACCAGGTAATCATAAGAAAACTATGCAGTAGGGAAGTGGAGGGTGGGCCTTCACACGACACACGCAACAACCGCGTCAACATACAAACTACTTGTACGGCGGAATAAAAATTAAAAAAGGTTCAACCCCGGCCGGATTCGAACCGCGGACCCTCCGCGTGTTAAACCTCGATCCTACCTCTACGCCGAAACTGTCTGCTCCATCAGTGGGCATTTCTGCTAGCATATAAATGTCGAATTCACCATACTAATACAAAATCCAACTAAATGCCCCAAACCATGTCTAAGTTCTTAACCTGAAAATTAGATGGCGCAATATGCAATCAATCAAATAAGTTTCAAACGCAGCCTACTTTTTTTATTGAAAATATGTTTAATAACTCTCAATTGTTAATAATTCAAATTTTCCTGTACACGTTCGCACATTTTAGTTTTTGAAAATTCACTTTTATTTAAGGTATACTTTCATGAAATCTTTAATATACGTAATCTGAAAAACAGAACCGTTTTACTAACAATCTTACTCAATAAATTTTAGTTTTGAAACGTTTCTCCAAGAGGAGTCCCATCGACAAAAAATGGAAAATTTATGGTTTGCGAGAAAAATGATTGGTGAGAACTGGGATCTGAAACAAAAGGAAACAAAGACAAGGATGAAGGTAATACCGCCTCCGAGGATAAGAAAAAACATGATTGCACAGGTCAACGGAAGGAACCCTGGATACGGAGCAACTCATATCTTATTATCTGCTTCGGCTATGACAATTTTGGATGAACCTAACAATTTAGCAGAAAGGTAAAATTATTCACAACAAGCGTGAGGAGTTTTTAACTTTCTTTTAGAGAACGGGTTTACAAAACAGCAGCGGCATATTCCACCACGGGCATCATCCGGGAAATCAATGAGAATGGCGTCACCTTTGAGATTATATAATAATAAAAAATGTATTGCTTATCTTTTTCGTTATTCCTTCCTTCCTTGATAACCGTCTTGCTTTTCTTGTTTCATTGTATTTTCTTCCTTCACCGCATATTGACAATCAGATGACTAAAATTAAGTTTAAATGTAATTGTAATCATTTGTTCTGGGGAACTCAAACATTGAATATTCGACATAATTTTAAGACAAAAGTTTATTTGAATCCGCATTAGGATTTATTAAAATGAAGCTTATTATTACAAAATCTCGTCTGAATAAAAAACTCTGAGGGTTGATTACGAACAATTATTCTATTCACGAAAACTGGATGCCAATACAAACTTATTAATCCTCGATCCATTGGAAAGGTTCTGGCGGTTCAGGTTCCTTCTCATCGTCAGCCTTGGGTCCAAAAGCAGCAACAGGCTCCACTAACTCTTCTTCGCCGGGTTTCAAATTGCGCACCATCACAATACCTCCAATGGAAACATCCTTCATCGGCACATATTGACTACTCTCCAGAACACTAATAACTTTCAGCTGTTGCCGCATAACACGGGCAGGATTGCTTAGATTCTCAAAAGTAGGCTCCGGTTCTTTCTTCTTCTCGTCTTTGTCCGATTTGTCATCCTTTTTGTCGGACTTCTTATCGTCCTTGGCATCATCCTTAGCATCTTTAGCGTCTTTCTTCTCCTTGGGGTCTTCTTTCTTATCCTTCTCTTTATCTTCATCGACATCCATTTTTTCATCACGATGCTTCTTATCGTGTTCACGACGTCTCTGCTTTGCTGCTATGGAGAGTACGGCCGTCGTTACCTTCTCGCGCTCCTCGCGTTTCTTCTCCTCCAATGGCGCAGGATAGGCATAGAGCGATGGTTTCGCACTGGATCGAATCTCCAGTTTGGGCATCTTAAGCTGTGCGTTGAGAGCAATCAAACAAGTAGGCGTGAATGCCAAAGCAAGGCAGTGAGCCAGCGGGAACCAGTACCAATACTGGGTGAAGACAAGCGCACCAACCACCGCCAACATATTAGTATGTCCAGTGCGCGATTGCAGGCTAAGTGTAACGTTCCTTCCTCCAGCATCGATGATACCTTGTGCCAAAATCGCCCCAAACTTCGCCATAACATCCTCATGTTTATTGGTGATGACTTGAGCATATGACTGCCTGAAGAACGTAACTTTTGGGCAAGTCGCCTCTGTCTGCTGGATCAAAATCATCGCCGAGGCAATGAGCGCTCCCTGACGTACGAAATTCACTGGATCGAACATGACCATCGGTTCAAGCAGAGCGATAGCCTCACGCAGTCCAGTGCCAGCACAGGCAATACCCAAAGCCATAGCGGCACCATATCTCACATGTGGGTTATAACTCTCGGCAAGCAGTGAAACCACAGACGGACACTGCTCGGGTGTTCTAAACAACAGAAAACCGAGAGCAGTAACCGCAGCGCGACGAACATCATCATTTACATCACTCACGGCAACGTGCAGCAGTTTCCTGATGGCCTGATTGTGTCCAGTGCCACAGTATGCCATCGCCAACGTGTACATCCCAGAGCGGCGCAGAATTGGATCTTTAGCACTCGTGAGTTGCGTAATCAACGGATCAGCTTCCTCCAATCTACCGTACATGGTAAATGCAATACCAACAGCCAAGCCACGAAGGATCTTCTCATGTTGAGATTCTTGAGCGTAGCCAACCATATCCTCGATGGACATCGCATTCTTCGATCCCAACATTACCATACCCATGGCGATACCTGCAGCTTCACCAGTCGCTGCATCATCCTGATAAAGATTAAACTTAAGCTGTTCGTAAACATCCTGACGATGGGTTCCCATCGCAGCTAGACCCAACCCAAGGCAACCACCATGCCTCACCATCTCATTCTGAGCATCCTTCAGCTGTCCCAGAAGGTAGTCAGTGATATTCGCACCATGATTGGCGTGGATTAATCCAAGAGCATACAAACCGCCACCTTCGGAGTAACCCGAACTAGGCCCAACTTCTTTAGGTAAATAAGACTGCATCAAAGTTAAAGCTTCCTGTTCATGACCTCTATGAATAACTCCCAACGAAGCTGTGGCTGTTAACTTTGCCCAGTTCGTAGCACGTGCCAACCACTCCAAGTTATCCCTTAGGAACTGATCAGACGTAGTTCCAGAATGCATAAAGCCATTAGCAATAACAGTTGCAGTGTGGCAGATCGACACTCGAATCGCCTCCTTGGTTTGCTTTAGGATCAGAAGATCAGCATGATTGCTTCTGATCAAAAATTGAAGATGTAATTCAATAGACACCTCACCAGAGAGAATACTGTGGAGTTTCTCGACCCTGAGCTGATGATCCTTCTCAGTTGGTGGCAACGAATCTAATGTTTTCTCCTCTTCAACTGGTGTTTCAGGTTTAACTTCTTCGGTTTCCATCGCGGTAGGAACAGCATCTGTTTCGGGAGCTGGAGTCTTCGATTTCAGCTTGTTTTCTAAAAGTGAAGGAATCGGCACTGTCGCTCGTAAAGCCTCCAAGACATTTCCCAAAAACTGTTGAGTAGCAGACTCGTACAAATCAAATGCAATCTGATAGGCCATCAACTGACTCTCCTCCTGACCCTGCACCAGCTTATCCAGAATATTCGCAACGGCTAGCGGATCCTCCAAAAAGATCAAACACTGACACATGTTAACATAGTCAGGCGTAGCTAAACCTTTGTAAAGATTCACCAATGTCATCAATACCGTGTTGCGAAAACCACGGTTTTGAATCAAACTCATGGCAACTTGGAACGCATAGACCAACATACTCGCGATATCATCGCTTTGTGTGATCGCCGCCTCGAAAATATCCATTCGATGTGTCTCTAAAGCTAGACCTACCGCCTGACGATACTGCCCATCATCAAGACACCGTTGGAACATGCGATTCACAATCGCCTCAAGTCGAGGATCAATCGGATTGCCGCCTTCGGTAAGAGCAATTCTCGCCTGTGTATAGAAATCTATACACTTTGAGATGATAGTCTCGACGTATTCAGACCTGGAGTTAACGTCGAAGAGATCACCAGCGCCCAGGGCATACGTGAGGGAATCCTCAAACGAACCGAGGTGGTAGTATACCTTACTGGCCACTAAAGCAGCCAATTCATGCTGGTTGAAGAGTTTGTCTTCGTGCAGGATTTCGATCTTCTCGATTGCGTCGCTGATCTCCGGCCAGAATTCATCGACGATGTTGTCGAGTTTCTTTAGGGCGAATACTTTCATCTCGGGCCGGGGTTCTTCCAGCAGGGAGATTATCCCGGCTGCGGAAGTGATGTTCATCTTGGCGTTGACCACTTAAACACTGAGTCTAAGAGAAGAGGATGATTTCTTGACTTCACAAGCACACAATTGAGAATCTACAGAATGACGGATGACAAAGCTAAACACAATATAACCTCAAATAATTCTGCAATTCACCATCCGGTGAAAATTACATATAATACACATGGATGTTGTCTTTTCATGTTGAAAAAGTTTTAACATCAAATATTTCTTAATATTATATAAAATATTAAAGTACGACTTTTAAATCGATCATAAGAAAATATTTTCTGTGGTTAATAGCAAGAAAATATACAAATATTCCGTTTCTTGTTTTAAGAGTGTCTTATAAAATTACTTCCAGATACATTAATGATCTCTTCGAAGCTGTCAAAATATGAATAATTGAATATATGGATGTTATTTCGATTTCGTAAGAAAATTTCTCAATAAATTTGACGCATTCTGAGGACATTTCATTCGCAAAAGCGTTTTTAACACCAACGTAGTACATTTCAAGAGTAAAATCCGCAGTAATATCACATACACTTTTTTCACATAAAACAAACTTCACTTCAACATATATAACCTTTTTAAATATTCAAAAAGTTCCAAATTCACAGAAATTATAGGAAAAACATTCAAACATTTATTTTTTCGTTTTCGGTGCATGTTCCAAACCCCGAATATACTTCTTAGGAATTTTATACTTATCTATAAGTAAATTATAGACAAACAAAATTTGATTGCCTTGAATCATAATCTGATCACACTTCTTACCACTCGGTCGACTTACGCTCGTACTTGCAGCAACACCATGCTGGCATTCTTTCGCAAACTCAGACATTTTAATATGGTACAATTCTAGATTATCAACAATTGTCACCTTCTTATTGCCGGAACGCGTCTGTGTAGACATAATAATCGGTTGAATCTTCCCCTTATTCGTTGTCTGCTCTTGTGCCGTCGAGATTTGGAAGCAAGACTTCATTGCACCCACAATTGTTGCCAACAAATCTTCCCATGTCACAGCAATTTCATTCTTACAAATTGCCTTCAATATCGCATCCTTTTCGACGTTTACGAACCTTTTATTCTCTGAATCCTGCAGATTGTGGTTCTTCACGTAGGCTGTCACGTAGTTTTTGATTTCAGACGTTGTCATTGTTTCACTTTTCCTGAATTTTTTGAAATAATTACAGTTTATACCGAAATAAGGATTTACAGCATGATTTTTGCTTACCGAATACCAAATTCTTTAAATAAAGGAAGAACTGCTTGTGTCACAGCATAAGATTCAGTGATGTTACGATTCTGAGAAGTATCTTCCTCCTGAACAGCTTTTCTAGGTCGATTTTCAAGATCTACGTAGAAGGACATAAACTTCTCGTGACCTTTATTGATGGCTTCTAATGTTTCTACGCCTTTTTTCTTTTCTTTTATCACGATTAGACCTTCCTAAAATTTATAATCTATTAAAACAATTCGTTTTTTTTTTTGTATGAGGACACACCTTTTCCATTGCTTTCAAAAACTGTCCAATTTTTTTATACGAAGATTTCTTGACATCCAAACTTTTCCCTTCGGGACAAACAGGAACCATTTGCAAAGCGTAGAAAGACGAAGTTAAAATTGGTATTTCCAACGTTTTGCTATACTTAATCGCCGTTAAAAAACACTTTTCTAGTAGATTATCCATCTGTTCAACCTCGGTTAGTTCATTTTCTTGACCTCCGTTGATTTCTTCAGACGGCGTTTCAATCTCATCTACTTCTGAAGCCTCAAGTTGTAATTCGTTTATACCCTCAATAATTTCAAGATGTTCAAGTTTTTCATGATTTTCAGTGGTTGTACCACCTCCTAAAGGTGGGTAATCTTCATCATTTAAATGACACTTGTTTTCTGCAACTTCTAACGGTTTCGAAGCTTCGTTTTCGTTTAAATCAACAGCACCCAGTTGGGGAAGAGGCAATACGTTCATATCCTCCATCGAGCACAATTTATCCCCATGACAATGATAGACAAGTACACATTTTCCACCATCAGCTTGTCGCATTTGAGTCGAAGACATCGCAATAGCTCCAACGGCAACAGCAGCTTTGTTCGTCACGTTATTAACGACTCCAACTTGTTTCGCTAGGAAGTCCTGCTTTGTTGCAGGATTACCAAATATACCAGGCATCATCAAGTCAGCTCCTTGTTGTACTTTACCGAGGACAAAGTCATTTGTTGTGAAAGTTATACCGAGTTGTGGGTACTTCCACAGTAAATAAACTGTAGGGTAGTAGAGGTCATCTAGGGAGAAGAGAATAGCTCTTTTCTGTACAGTATAAACCATGACATGTTTGTTGTTGGCTGTGAGTATCTTCGATACGAAGGCTGTTTCTTTTTTGGGGAGGATTTCTTCGACATCTTGCTCGGTTAGCAATGGAAATTTCTTAACGAGTAGATCTTTCAATACTTTCCTAGAAATCAAATATTTAAAAAATGTACTCCACTATATCAATAGAGAAGTTTGTTACTTTTCAGAGCTCTTGATTTGGGTGTTTGTCTTGACTTTGAAGGGTTTCTTAAACATTTTTAGGTTTTTTTCTTTGAGAAAAGTTGGCTAGTGGCCACAGATTTTAGCTTACTTATTTGTTGGTTATGTAGCTCAGCTGCTGGGTTTGTCAAAATAGTCTAAATTTTCAAATAAGAGTTTTAGAACTTAGAATTTTAAATTGGAAATTGTAATGGTTTGCTTTGTTTATGATCAGTTATAACCGTGAAACGGCTAGCAGAATAATATTACCTGAAAAGAATGATGACATGATTAAACTCGTTCATTGAGTGCCAGCTATCCTGAGGGAACCAGCTATTGGATGGTTCGATTGGTCTTTCGCCACTATACTCAATTTCGACGATCGATTTGCACGTCAGAATTGCTACGAACCTCCATTGAAAGTTTCCCCTGAATTCGTTCTAATCAAGTATAGCTCACCATCTTTCGGTAAATAAACGTAAAACAATCATAACTTACAGTAAAACATATAAAAATAATGATTTTAACTTACCGAATATCAAAATTTTTAAATAAAAGAAAAACAGCAAAATATCAGGTGATATTTCGATTCTGAGAAGTATTTCTGCGACGATGTTCAAGAACAACGTAAAACTTTGCGTATTCCTTGTTGCAAAGCTTTCAATATTTTTGTTCTCTTATCTCATCATAAATTAAATATCATTTATTTCATATTACATTTTGTTGATTTTGCTGTTAATTCTAAGAAAATTACTGTAATATTCAGAATCCAAAAGAAACAAAAAAAAAGAAAGCAAACTAGATTCATACATCATATTTACAAAAAAAGCTGATTTTAAGTAGAAATTACATCTACAAGTATTAAAACAACAAAATCATCATTTGTTAAACAAATACACAGAACAAAATGGCTACAGTCCATAAATAAGATAAATATAGTTGGGTGAGAGGATAGATTGCACAATTGTCGGTCCGAGCAAGTAAAAAATCAGAAATTTTGACTGCCAAATCGACCGTCAAACTTTGGCACGTTTTAACAAGCAGTTTGGTCAACGAGTAAGTGTTTATCGCTTAGTGGCTAATGTAATTTGTTGTTTTTCTTGTTTTGTTTGTCCGTAAGGAGATCACAGATAATTCACGAGGTACGTATGCGGAAAAAAACGTACGTCAGCTTTTATTTCAGAAGAACTTCGGCGAGCTGAGCGATGGCGTGCTCCTGCGCCAACGCCGCCAACTCCTTCGTCCACTCGTCCAACAAAACGGCGCACATGGCGACCCGTTGAGCGTCGTTGAATTTCGGATACCAATGCGAGCGCATCAAATCGTCGCCGCCGCCACCACCACCACCAGTCGGTTGCATTTGTATCTCGGCGCCACTGGGTGAAGATAGGGAGAGAGCCACTCCACTGTTGGAGCTCTGTCGGCGGCCAAACATACTCGAGAGCGATGATAACGACTGCGTTAGACTGCGACGTTTTGGTCCGTTGCGCTGGAACGGTGCGGGGGTGTCGTCGCCGTGTGACGATACCGACGGCGTAAGCGACGTATGCGGCGACGAGCTGTGGTCCAGGGCAATGCGTCGCGCGTGCACCAAGCGTGTCTCGCGTTCGAGGAGGAAATGCTTCGCTTCGGATGTGAGCGTAATGCGTTCGGGTTGCCGAGCCATAAATTCGTCGATTTTTTGTTTTAATGAACCCAAAACCTGATTGAACAAAATAAAATGTTTTATAAATGAGCTCGGTTTTTTAAACAAATATGATTTTTAATATGATTCCTCCCTTTTTCTGAATGTTGCATGATTTTTTTGTTGTTGAAATTTTTATAACCTTTCACAATTATTTTAATTCTATTAGGATTTACGGAATTCGAACGATAATCTTGTAATTATTTAAGAAAAATCTTCATTTGAAGTAAGATTTTATTGAATTTTGAAGAAATATAAAACACTATTTTATCATTTGTCGAATTCGCTATTCTTTGTTCTAATGTCAATGAAATTGGTTGTTGAGCTAAATTATTTGAATTTTGGGGTTTTCTAAAGATTTGTCGAATTATCTTGAACTTTACTGTATTTCGACATATTTAAACAAATGAACTTGTATTCAAATGTATTGTTTCTCGAAGAAATCGATCAACTTCGATGTAAACTTTGAAAATTTGCAAATATATCTCCAAATGTCTTTGAAATTTGTGGAAATTCATCGAAATGCATAAATATTTTCAAGACTTTGCTGATTATGTGTAAATTCCGTTGAATTATTTTATCAATATTTGTCTTAAGATTATCGAATTTAAATGCAAGTATCGTAATCGTTAAAAGTGGTAATACAAAAATAAACAAAATTGTTTTACCTGAAACAATGATGGCACATTAGGCTGCAACACCAAACTATGATCCAAGAGATACGCCCTCAGAAGAGGATGCGAGTACGCCGCCAATCTTGAAATCAATCCAGTGAGATGTAGATTTGCGTAGAATGAATTCGATAGCATATTCTGTAGTTTCTCTAATATTAGCGTAAGAAACGGGCCCGCACTACCAACTGGGTTGATATCCCCTTCAATCTGACTAAGTTTGCAGCTCGGAGGATGACTTAAATCATTTCCATGCACTGAAGACACCTGCCAGATAGGTTCGTCGAGATTTACCTTCAAACTTTCATACCCACTACACTCTCCCAGTGAAGGTAAACTGGGCATACTTTCATCTATTTGAAAATAAGAAAAAAATATTAATAGAGAAACTAATAATCGAAAATAAACCAAAAAATAAAAGAATTTGAAAAAAAAATACTCACCAGTCGTATCGGTACCCTCACAACCTGTATAAAAATGCGTCCAGGAAGTACAGGCCGACCTGCAGGCGTTAATCTTATTCCTAGCATCACACAAATAAGCGTGATAATTCCCATACAATGACGGTTGACCGCCATAGTGATTCCAGTTAATTGATCGCCCATCAATTCCCCTTTCCATTCCGCCACACTCTCCACATTCGGGCGCCAGGGATATCAACTTCGCTGCACTCTCACAGTGTGCATCCAACGGCAACTGCATCCTCCTCTGACTGAACATAAGATGTCGACATGGTTGAAGATGGCGATAGACCAACTCCAGCATCACATCCTCACAATTCAAATCCACGAGGGTCTCAAACAAAGCAATCGAAACCAACGCCAACTGAGCATCCTCGGAGTTAATGCGCTGCATCAACATATCCAACAATCGTTTCCCATCGTATTCGACTTGCAGAAGGAAACGCAGCAGCGGTCGAAGTAAGCCTGGTTCGCTAACGGTACGCAGACACAATTCCAGATATGCAGTGACGGCGATCTGCTCCTCAGCACGTGCTTGCAGCAGAGCTGGGCCGAAAATCGGAATGAGAAAGCCCATATAGACGAACTCCTGTAGCTGAGCGACGATCGCACTGTGCGCCATCTGCGCCACACTGTTTGCAAATTCCAAGGAGGTCACAAAGGTGGTTAAATCCTTGATGTCGTTGACGTCGTCGGGGGTTAAACGACGCCAGTCTGGAGCGACGAAATCGTCCAGGGCGTGTGGTAGTTCGGAATATAGCCCGCCCAGACCAGAGGCCAAGAGAGCGCAGATGTTGGATACGTCGGCGATGTACTCTCGCACGTTGGTGTTCTTTTTCGAGAGGGACATACACAAGAGGACGGAGTCACGTGCTTGCATGCCGACGTTATCGTCGCGATGTACGAACGGTATTAACAGTGCACACACAATAAATCTGTGAAAAAGTTTTAGTTATTTTACTAGAAACTTTAGCTATGGAAAGCAAATAATGATTTTTCAGCATTTTTAAAACTGATTTTGACAACATTTCTCTTTTGCTGTTAAAATTATTCTGGTTATTCTAAAAATATGGCGAATATCATTGAAATTTTCGTAATTTCTTCGACGAATTAAAAATTATATTTTCGAAAAATCTTCATTCTTTTTTGGAAATGCGAAATGAAAAATGTTAAGAGACTTTTACTAACCTGGGTTTCTTAAACTTTTCATTCTTCACCGTATGAGGGAAAAACAAATCCACCAAATCCACATTCTGCATCAACACAATACACAGCTGATACAACAAATTCACCAACAACTTCTCCATCTGCTTCGGAAACATCTCATTGAGACATGACCCCAAAATCTTCAGCAGAGGCTGCATGAAACCATTATGCACAAGCAGGATATGCCTCGACTGACAAATCAACATCTCGAACAGTTTCAACTGTTCAGATCGTACAGCATTCACATA
The DNA here is from genome assembly GCA_027575185.1 of Mimaenictus wilsoni. Taxonomy (NCBI): domain Eukaryota; kingdom Metazoa; phylum Arthropoda; class Insecta; order Coleoptera; family Staphylinidae; genus Mimaenictus; species Mimaenictus wilsoni. The sequence goes on from JAODAC010027655.1 coordinate 51,068, forward strand.
TTTTCCGGTTTTAATGCCCCATTCGTACAACTTGTCGAGAATATTCTCTTGCAGCATGTACTCCATTGATTTGCTCGGTGTCATTTGCATTTGATCCAACTTTTTGAAGTCGTATAACAGCAAGGCGCCCATTTGCTCCATGTGATTGACAACGCTGAGCACATCATCTTGGCTTGGCAGTTGCTACAAATAGATAATATTGCACGGATGGATGAGTCACGTCTGAATTGGCTTGTGGTTTTATTGTGTTTTTAAAAGGCTTGTTTTTCGCTCACCTGCGTACGTTTGATGATCTTCAGCGCCTGCTGCCAGTGCTGGGTGAAGCTGTCGTAGCAGGCCTGGGGGTCCCACTCCTCGTCGGTGCTGAGCAGCGGCCGAGCGTTGGACGCCGCCCGCCCAGCCGCCCCCAGGATGCTGTTGTTGCGTAACCAGTCCATCTTTGCGTGTGTGTAAAGGCACACTCTGGCGGTGGTAATGTTAGAGCGTCTCAGGAGACACTCATTTCTGCAGAAAGTAGTAGGTAGGGGCGTTTACGGTGACGGATTCAGAGGTGCAGTTCTATTTACGACAACATCAACGTCGCGTCGCGCCACTCGGTGTCTCGTTATATTTCTCACTACGTCGCTGACAATGCGAGATTTGACATTCGACCCACATCTCAGAGATGGTTAATTGGTTGCCTAACTTATCTGCTGGACATTTGAGGTTTTGAAATATTTTGACGGTTTTTGAATTAGTCCAAATCATGAGCTTCGTTTCTCCTCCTCTCTGAGATATCTGGACTTCCATACATAACTTCTATCAACTTGTCAAATAACTTCAAAAAATCAAGTGACTCAAAGGCTATCAATTATAACCTCAAAATAATCTTCTAAAAATTTGAGGTTAGAATCTATATCCTTGATCTTTTGAAGTTATTTGACATGTTGTTTAAACAAATTTGCACGAACGAGCTTCGTTTCTTGAGAACTTCCGGGGTTTAACTTCTATAAATAACAAAACCTCTAAATTTTCGAAAATAATTTTGGGGTTACAACCTATATCCCGGAAGTTGTTTTTTGGCATGTTGTTTATAGGAATTTTCCCGATCCGCGGGGTTAGTTTATTCTCAGATATTTGCACACTTTAAAAAGTTATACCAACCAAATATTCCATAGGTTTAGAAAACTTTTTTTTGCTAATCGAGCAAGAAATATTTGTTAAGTCGTTTATTTTTCAATTTACAAATTGTAAAATCGTCGCACACGACTTTTGATTCGCAAACCACCGTGGAAACTCCATTTTCCCGGCGTTTTATGTACGCATTCATGTGTTGTGTATGTTCGGTGTGCAATCATGATATCTACGGGCGCGTCCACCACGTATCAAAATCCTTTTTAGCGCCCTCCAAACCGAGGGACAGCCCGACAAAGTCCGCGCAATATTGCACTAGATTCAAATCCGTGGACGCATTTTCTCACCCCCTCAATGACGCCATCCAACATCACCTCATCGCCACCACAAAAGAACGCCATTCACAGCATCCAGCATAAACATAATCGATACAAACTAAAAAATCACTAAATTAATCCAACTAAACGCTACAGAGAAGTCGAACGGATGCGTGGTGCATTACGTTAGCCTCCCTCATGTCAAGTAAAAACTAGGTTTGTAATCACAAGGCAGCATCATATAACATCATAATTACACAATTATTTAAATCAGTGCTGCTCGAACGCTTTCGGTCCCTCTCGAACAAAATCAACTTCAAGTCACACGAAACATGTTTACAAAAAAACCGAAGAAGAGAAATAGTGGGGCGCAAATTAGTACAAAAATCCAAAGATATCGAAACAAAATTGATTTTAAAGCTTTCTTCGAGATAATAAGTCATTTACATCGCATTTTACCAGTGTTAAACCAATTCTAATACGGTAACATGTGGTGTAAATGATAATTAAACTGTTACCCTTCATGTGACCGCAATCATGAAAAGTTTAGATTCTTTTTCTTTCGGCTCGCAGCCGTTTTAAATTTTCCACTCGTCCAAAACCCTCCATAAAATCCGCTTACAAATAGAAATCTTACAGTTTACATGTATATCATTGTAAGGTATGTACAAGAAAAATTCCAGTGCAAATTAGCCTCGGAAACTAACAAACACTATAGGCACTATCAAAAATGTAGTTAATTCTTCGCCATCCAATCATTCGAATGGAAAGAAATCAATGAAAACCGCAATGAAATACAGCAAAGTTCATACATTCCACCGCATTTTGTTAAGTGGCTCCAAGTATCGCATACACAAAATTTTGTTGCGAAAAAGAAAAAAGTGATATTAAAAATAAGAAATAAATCACAAGATGATAAAAAATGTATATACTTTGGTGTGCGATACTTTGCGACACTCTCAAAATGCATCCGTCTACTATAAGATTGGTTTACATAATAAAATTTCTTCATATATCGTTTTGTTTCTTTAAAGTACAGTCAATACAATTATATTCCGCCTACACGTCCGAATAGAATTTGCAATCGTTTCAAATTGATTTTTTTGCGTTTTTCACATCGAAAAACGTGCCCCAAACAAAGTTAGAGCCGCTTGATTTAAAATTTGCGCGTTTGCTTTCACAAATACAATACAATAACATACATTAATTCTTTATCTCTTGTATCACCATTGCGTAATTATTAGTTCTATGTAGTTTTTTTAGTTTTCTTTTTTATCGCAATAAATCTCAATCAGTAATCGTCTTCTTCCGTGGTCACAAACACACATTGTACAAATGACATTAGTTTACAAATAATTTTTTACGAGAGCGTTTTTTACTTCGAATCGATTTTCTTAGCAGTTTGTTTCCTCCTCGCATCATCACCATCCGTATTTCTGCCTCCCCCATTTTACATCATCAACTACAGGGTGAGTGTGGTATTTATACAGCTAAAAACCGTCGAACTACGTCTAGTGTTTCGCTAAATGCTTTTCTAAACAATGAGAGTCGCTTTTTTCACGCTGACGATGTAAAATAGGCTTTTACAATTAGCTTATGATTTCGTCTACAAAATAAACAAGTGCATTCAATTCATGCATACTACTACTTGATACAATGCTAAATTTTCATTCCATCGCAATGAGAGAGAACGCACAAGAGAAACGAACCCTTCAGTTCTCTGCAGTTCGTTTGTCAAAGAGTCACACAAATGAAACATATTCGAGACAAGAAACAAGTCTTTTTGGTTGTATTTTGGCGCAATTATGTGTGTGATTCTGTGAGTATTTACGATGCAAAGAGGCGTGTACAGCGTGAGTGAGAAAATCAACCCTCCCATCATTTTTAAGTATTTTTTTCTTGCGTATTTTTCTTTCATATGTGTGTTTTGAATGTCTGAGAAAATGTTTTTCAAGATTTTTAAGGCCGTCACTAATTGTTCTCGTTATCGTTTTACATGTTACCCGTTTGTAACCTAAGGTTTGTATGTAGTTGCAATATGAATCTATTGAGTAACTTAAGACGATTGCCTATTTTCCGTAACTTTTCCTTCAATGAGAAAACAACTCAAAAAGTTACTTATTAATAGGCTATAGACTAACAGTTTAGATTATCCCATTACATCCTATAAAGGATAAACTATTCTGCTCCAAAAAGGACAAACTAATTCCCCAATCTGTCAAGTTACTCTCTAAAAATGAGACGATGCTCTTTTTACACAGGTGCCTAAAACCAAAAAATCGTTGTATGATGAATATTGACATGATTTTATCGAAGAGCTAATAAGTCGAAAGTAAACTCTCTCATAAAAGCGACGTACCCTGAACTCCAAGAGAGCGATTGATGATCAAAAATATCAATAACACCTGTTAATTGGAGCAACTTGAATCGTCGGCACATCAAGAAAACTCAAAAAAAAACATGCAGATATGTTCCAAAGAGATGAACGTGTCAGTGATACAAATCGTCAAGCCTCGATTGTAAATGCATCGCTCTGTACCTTGTAATTGTAAAAAAATAGACTAAAAACAATTTCTTGAGCAATGATGACAAATATGAACACAACAGAACTAGTAGCAATGCTTAGAGTTCGTCATATACCTCGAAAACATTCTTCTGGGGTTGCTTTTCTATTCTGCGTATAAGTGTTTGTGTGAATGTGCGTGCTCACGTTATTTGCGCAAACAAAAAACGTTTTGGACCCCCACAAACTTAAGGATATGCAAGTGTAAGAGTTGATTCATTTTGACTTAGTTGTAAATTCGCTAGCAACAATGAGATCAATCGGCATACAAACTAATAAGTATAGATTCTGCTGCTTGTATATAGTGATAGTGTGAACACACAAGAAAAAAGTGAATATTTCATGACCAGAGTGTGGTGATCGGCAATGATGCACGCATAAAACAAAGAGATGAAATGGCTGATAGTTTTTTTTTCTTTATAGTCTGTTAGTTTGAACACCTGTTTGGCAGAGTGTGGTGTGTGTGTGAGAGAGTCAACATAAAAGTATTCACAGTCGTCGCCTGAGGAATTCTCTCAGGTATACTGAGGACATTTCTATGAATACTGGCGTATGTGTACGCGTGAGAGTGAGAGCATTTCGAACAAATTTGTCTCAATCCCATTTCCCATAATTAAGTCAAAAAAATTGTATTCGTATTACTAGCGCTAGTAAAATTAAATTAAAATCACGCACAAATCACGTCATCATTCCGATTCGTCCACCCGCCGCCGTTGCATGCGTTTGCGTCGAAACTTCCAGTCGAAAAAAGTTCAGTACTCTACAAGCAACCTGTCATCGTTTCGTTTAAATTAAATTAAAATACAATTAACTAAATCGGGTTCTCTCTCTTCTATAAAAACGTTTAGAGTTGTTGTATGCGTCTGTGTGTGAGTGTAGTGTTTATGTATAGCTTAGTTTTAGGTTTAGTGTAAGCTCAATCAAGTCTATGTGGATGTGGGGTGTTCGTATGTGTGAGTGTATTCATTTCATGTGTTACGAGCGGGACTAATCTAAAATAATCACATATCGGAGTAGTGGGTGACGGCTGCGGCGACTGCTTGGGCGGCTGCTGCTCCTGCTGCGGCTGCTCCGCCGACGGCCCGGTCATGGCTATGTGATCGGCGGCAGTTTGCCGGAGTGGTTGCTGTGCTGCGAGTGCAGCGTCGCCGAGCGCTCGTCGCTCAGCTGGACGCGCACGGTGGAGCTGACCGGCGTGCGAACGCTGCTCGCGCCGCCACCGCTACTGGCGGTTTTCGCGCCACCGCCGCCGCCCGATCCGCTCTCGTCGTCCGGCGGACGCGGCAGCCGGCGTCGGAGCCACGGATGCCGGAGGGCCGCGTGCGGCGTCATGCGCAGCTCCGGGTCCCATTCGAGGCAGCGCCGGATGAAGTCGATGAAATGCAGGTCGTCGCAGCCCTTCAGGGCACGCTTCAGCTCTTTGGAGCCGGGCGGGCCGCGCGGTTTGCCGCGCCGCGACAGGCCACCGTTGAGCACGGTGGTGCCGTCGACGAGAGTGGACGCCGTACAGTACCGCGGGTAGCCCTTCGACGAGATGAAGTTCTTCGCGCGCTTCGACTGTCTAAGGAGACGTGGGGGCGGCATGCCGAGCAGCTCCATGATGCAGGCGAGCTGATCGGCCTCGTCTTCGCCGGGCAGCAGGGGGAAGCCGGTGAGCAGCTCGGCGAGTATGCAGCCCAGCGACCACATGTCGATGGGCATGCCGTAACGTGCGCCGAGGATAACTTCAGGGGCTCGATAAAAACGTGATTGAATGTACGTGTACACGCGTTGATCCTCGTAACATGACGAACCAAAATCAATTACCTACAAAAATAATATATTAGATTCTTGCCAAATTATACATTTCATTTTCATTGGCAAATAAAGTTGACATTTCTAACGAATTTGCATAGATTCGAGTTATTGAGCCTAGAAACAAAATTCTGAATTTCGTGCAGAAAACGGAGTAATCAAAATTGCGAAATATATTTCTTCAAATTCAATTTACTTGAGTGTATTTTTTATATATTAGTTAAGGCACGTGCAGAACGAATAAAACGTGAACGACAACGCGTGCAACTTGCCAAATACCAATCAATTGCACCAGTACTAGCCTGGACGTCAGCCGATCGTAACACAATATATAAATAAACCCAATCAAAGTCAAACAAGCAACACCCCCACACTCATCGTCAATAGATAGAGGCCCAGGCACGAGCGAGGCACTCACCTTCAGCCCACTCCGTCCCTGCTGCTTCAGCAACACGTTCTCGGGCTTCATGTCGCAGTGGATGATCTTGTAGCTGTGCAGCGCGTCGAGGCACTGCAGCAGCGAGTGGCAAAACTTGCGCACCAACTGAATGCTGAAGCCCTGAAACTTGTTCTTCTTGATCAACTCATAGAGGTTGATGTAAAGAAGTTCGAACGTGATGCACATATGGCTTCGGAACGTGAACGAATCGAGCATGTGGATTATATTCATGCCGTTATCTTTATCTTTCTTGCGCAAATGCTCGAGGATGCGCACCTCCTCCTGCGCCTGCCGATGGAAGCGCTTCTCGTTGCGCACCATCTTGAGTGCGACGTGCACGTGGCACTTGTGGTCGTACGCCTTCACCACCTGCCCGAAGCTACCCTTGCCGATCACTTTCAGCACCTCGTAGCGGTAGGCGACGTGATCGTGCGGGATGTGGATGTACGAGCCCTGATCGTTGTCGTAGTCGCAATTATACGGATCACCTTAAAAAACAAGATAAAATCGATTAAAAAAAGTGAACATGCATACATTCATACAGTTACCCAAGTTATACTGTATACCACCGAACCCCAATCTAAACAATTGTGTACCTCCAGTGGTACACGTTAATAACAAAAACCACAGAAGTCTTAACCAAATCAACAAAAGCCTTCATAAGCCCGCAATCGGAGAAAGAACAAATATGTGCGAGTCATTCCTGCAACTAAACGCAGGGTGACATATGGTCCGATCGCATTTCGCAAGCGTTATTCTTCGCGCACTGAATGGCAGCAAGTCGGCTGCAAAGCACGGTAGGCGTAAATGGGCGCTAGCTGATTACGTTAATTGCATCGCGGGGCGCGATGCCTGTGTGTATTTAATTAGAACGGTGTCGGCCGCCACGCCGACCAGCCGTCTCGCGGTGCACGCAGACCGCCACACTTTTTCCGTGATATTTGGGACGTGTAAAAAAGCTGCATGCTGAATGACCGTCCACATACACATGTGCCTACGTACAACAAGGATGTATGTGCTCATACAGAAGTTGTTGGCGCACATACATTGGCGATTATTGCCGCTTTGCAATCGCTTTTGCACATACCATTAGATTTGTTTTAGACTACGTCCTAGAATCCCCAGACACCTGTGCCAACTGTGGCCATCAGCAGCAACTAATTGATTAACGGTCAAATTGAAAAAGATATTGTTACAAAAGAGCGCACACATAAATTTTCCAACACAATTGTTCCATTTTGTTTTCAATTATCTCAGTCCTTCTACTTGCAATACTCGCCTTCGAGTTGTTCGACTCTCTGAATTGTTATTCAGCAATAATTAAGTCGAACCAAAGACGGTTAGAACGGTATCGAATTAATATAGATCGAAATTTGCTCTAATCTTTTACCGTCAACAATTTGGGTCCGTTCATCGCTAAACACTTACCGTTAGTTGACATGCGTCACGTGTGTAATGATTATTCCAAAATTCACAATCTAGCACATGAATAATACACACGTTTGCAAATTGCGATTTTTCCAGTTTGTTTATACTCTGATTCTTTTCGTGAATGATGATAGAAACATGGTATAATTACTTTCCTCCAATTGAAATGTTTTATATGGAATAATGGTGGGAAAAACGTCAACAAAACAACACGTTTTCATTTTCGATTTTCTAACTGGGGCGCAAATTTGACATTTATAACAAAAATTGTTTTGTTTAATCAAAAATCAACACATAAATTTAAAAATAAATTTTGATCACGTTTGGGCTATGGCTAGGGATGTCAACTTTTCACAAAGTACCGATACTCTTTGTTATCGATACTTTTGAAACTTCGATACTTTCGATACCCAAGTATCGAAGAAAAGTATCGATACTTATTGGTATCGAAAATACACATTAGCGCCATCTGTTAATGTGTTTTCAAATTATCTTTTACTCGTGACAGTTATATTCCAGTATATTATCATCCTAATGTTTCTGATAAAATAGGCGCCAATGTATTTTAAACGCATACGTTTGTTAATTTAAAAATGTCCAAATTTCTGTTTTTTTTATTTGCTAAATATCAGTGAAAACAAGAACTAGTGGACCATTCCGTAATATTGATATGTATTTATATAAATGTAGTAATGAAATAATGTATAATGATTGAATTTCCATATTTTCAAATTAACCAACGCAGCAGCGGGGACGACTCTGTCGCTCAAAGTTCGTTTACCATCATAATTGGGGGTTATGATCAACAGATGGCCTAAGTGTAGGGGCATGTCAAAAAATATCGAAAATGACTAATTCGATACTATCGATAGGTATCGAAAATTAAAGTATGTATATATATGTACACATGGTATCGATACTTATCGGTACGGACACTTTTTTTGACATCCCTAGCCATGGCATATACATTCCTATGCCTGCTCTTGTACCAACTGTTTAACAGCACAAATCTATATCAATTTATATTAGTGCAGATCAGGGGTATCGATATTTCGATACCGTTCGATACTTTTTAACTTACATCCTAAACAAGGGGCCCCTTGGATCCTGAACAATTACCAATACCTTAGATATGGATAAGTATCAATACATTCAATTTTTAATACCAAAAAGCATCCAAAAAGTACATACGTGTCAAAATCGAATTGGAAAAGTATCCTGACGTCCCCTGGATCGTTATTTGTGCATGAATCCTCGGAGGTACGCGATTTCTCATATGCTAGATTGATACTACCATACAGTCTTCAAGAACAAACTTTTGTTTCTAACGACAACTTTCCATAAAATTACATGTGTACCAATCGTGGTTCACGCTACCAACTATGTTTCTACTATCGAGTAAGAGGAATCATGTATCACTAGTGCTACACAACTCCTCATATCCCAGATTGATACACACTACCAAACAGAGTAAACAGAGAATACCATTGATAGTTAATGCCATCTTTCTCCAAAAACAACTTGTGTAGTACCAATAGTGGTACACACCACCCAGTAACCAATTATGTTTCTACAAACGAAATTATAAAGCAAAATGATTCGACCGTAAAACATAAAAATACCTCGGAAAAAAATCAGAAACACTCCAAACAGTTGCAGCACACATGCTTTTAAACAAAAACCTACTTCCCTAATCTAGAACGTTGCAGCAGGCGTGTGTGTGTGTGCGCCCGAATAACGTAAATCCACACGCCTAGCCATTTATTTAACGCAGTGATGTGTGGCTTTTCAGTGCCAAGTTTTAGCAGCCGCGCTGGCGGGCTCGCGGTGATGAAACGCGGAAGATGTCGAATTTTGCCAAAACGAATCGCGGAACTAACGCAATAGACGCCTGGTGTTGGCCCGCCTTTGCGTAGGCTCTGATCGTTGACCGTCATCAAACAATCCCCTTAAATATTTGCTCATTGATGTAATATACAGCTTTTAAAAATATACATCACTCTTCTTTCCAACACTTTTCAATCTGTTGAAGAATTTGAAAGAGAGTGATTTTTCATAATGTTTTAAATCGATCCAAGTTTATATCTAAATTATTGCGTTCACTTGGAATTGTCAGAACCACAAAAATGGTTCTGAATGATAACAGTGTTTAGAAAATTAACCGCATATTATCTGTATGTGCGCGTTATTTTAAGTGTGAAAAGTATAATTGTTTTACAATTGCTTTATTTGCTGATAGCAGAATAGAATAAACAGTCTGAACAAAAACACGAAAACCATAAATATTACATAGGGTAATCCGAGTATATATTCAAATATACGAGTATATATTCAAATGCGACATATATAATCGAATTTGTATGAATTATTAATGTTTCCCGAAATAATTTTGTTACAACTAGATGGCGGTCGAAGTATCCAACAAATTGTTGGGAAAATGTTCAAAGAATTCGTGTTTTTTCAATAAATTCTTGTGCAAATAGGGAAAGTAGCTCCCCTATGTTACACATTATGATATATACATGGTTTTATAAATAAATGTATGTCAAGAACAAAATGGTAATTTTTTTTTGTGACAGAATTGAAAAAGTGAACTTGTCTATGGAAATATGTAACATGGAAACAATGAAACCTCGAAATTCGAACAAAACTAAACAAGAACGTAAATATTTTTTTCTGGATAATTCTATCTTAACATAGACGCAATTAGCGAAGTTCTGATTCGTGATAACTTTTTAAAATTAAAGTAATAGTAGGTAAGGCTAGACGATAATGAAATATCGATATTTAATGTTATCGATATATCGATTTCAAATTCCGATATATCGACATTTATTGATATCGAAATAAATTACTAAAATAAGTGATTAATGCCCTAGTACTGACCCACGGCCGCGGCCTTTTCAGAAAGTGGGTCACTGAATGTTGTGTCCCCTGGGGGATCCCCCGCTTCAGCATCGCTTCCAAAGCGGTAACATGTCAAAAAATGATCGACATTCCAACAATTTTTCATAAATAAAAGTGATCACTTTAAGACTTTAAAATGAGTGTACAGTAAAAATTATCATGAATTTGTTTAAATAGTTGTATTAATTATATATAGATAGCATGAATCCCCTATAAATATGACGAGAACGAATGAAAAAATATAAATACCTTTTGGTATATTCAGAATAGATCAGTGTGATTAGCGTATCTAATCAAAATTCTGATTTATAATGAAATTGTGCAAAACACGCACATTTCTGAATCGGTACAAAATCAAAATAATTAAGTATAGACAATATGTATAAGGTTTTTCTAAAATTAATGATATAAATATTACTTGGGATAATGAGAATGATTAGAATATCAGATCAAATTTCTAACAACATATCAAAATGGTGATCAAAAAAAGACCAACATTTGATATTTTATCAAATAAACTAAAACAACGAGTGTATTCATTTAAATAATAATACATTATCGTAGACTAGTTAAATAATTCATCAAATTGAGATAAAATAACATCTTTATAATTCTAGAAAAACAAGAAAATTCTTATTATTTTTCCTAGAATTGTTGATATCTATAGATATAAATATCTCTAAGGATAATGAGAACAGACTTATGGGATTTAATTATTTGTTAAAATATCAGAGTAACCTTTGGTTATATTCTTATACCTGACAACAAAATAAAATGGTGGTCAAAATAAAACCATCAAATACTGTTTAATTAAATCAACTGTAAAGCATTCATTAAGCGAACAATAGGGTTTTCGTAAATATCTAAATATTATAAATATATTAAATATTATTATTATAGTGCCATTAGTTGTCATGGAATAAAATTATAGATAGAATTTTTCTAGAATTATAGATCTCTAATTCCAGTTATAAATATTTCTAGGGATAATGAGATCAGACCTGTGGGATTAAAGTATTTGATCATATATCTGAATATCCCTTGAATAAACTCGTATACCTAACAACATAACAAAATGGTTGCCAATATAACGCCAACAAGATTTTTTTAAATCAAATATCATCTGATCCAATTAGTGTATTCATTAAAATAATAATAAACTTCATTGAACAATTAACTATTTACATTAAACAGATAGAAATAAAGTTGAATCTATAATTCTAGAAAACTAGTTAGTTTTCCTATAACTATTGATATTTATATATCTCTAGGGATAATGAGAACGAACCTCTGGTGTTAAAGTATATGATTAAATTTCCGAATATATCCGTAATCTGAACACAACAAAATAGTGGTCAAAATAAGACCAACAATTGATTTTTAATCAAATAAACTAAAACAATGAGTACGTTCATTAATATAATACATTTTCCTGAAAAGCTTCATATGTATAAAAATTATATGTAGGAGCAAGTAGAATATCTATAATTCAAGAAAACTCTCATTGCTTTTCATAAAATTATTTTATATATATTTATAAATATAAGCCGTCCGTGAACGCCTGATTTCGCGGTAAAAACGTGAATGAAGGTTGGTCGATTCGCTTGCAACGGTCCCCGGAAAAAAACCATATGCACAAAAAAGTTCAGAGCAAGTACCATCAGAAGCGAGACCGGATTGGGCCGGTTTCACCACTATGTGGTAGAAAAAGGTTGTTGAATAAATAAAAAAATAAATAAATATAAATATAATTATATCCAGAAATTTAACTATTTGTTAAAATATCAGAGTAGCCTTTGCTTATATTCGTATTCCTGGCAAAACAACAAAATGATGGTCAAAATAACACCAACAAGTGATTTTTAATCAAATAAACCGAAACAATGAGTACATTTATATACCTATGATTATGGATAATTATAGATATAAATATCTCTAGGGATAATGAGAACAGACCTGTGGGATTTAACCGTCTGATCAAATAGTACCCTTCGAGTGTATTCTTATACCTGACAACAAAACAAAATGGTGGTGAAAATAAGACCAACAAGTGTTTTTTTTTTTTTAAGAAAAACTACAAATGAGTGCACTCATTTGTAGAATGATAGAATTGGTCGCGAAGCACGTTTTGCGCAACGTGTCCGTTGATGGCGTGCGTTTATTTAAGGTAAGAGCGAGAATTTCATAAACTTGAACTTGATTTTGGCCCAGCCAGAGAGCCACCAGAGAGGATGCTACCTGGCTTCCTCCTTTTGTTGAGGTTATTAAACCTGACTAAAACCATCCGCGCAGTCAACCGTCATGAATTAAAAATTGATTTGTAAAGCCATCGCCGTGTGGTATGCGCTACGGCCGTGTGCGTTTAGTGTTAATCATCAGCGCTGGCATGAAATATGACTGAACTGACTTTGACTTGTGCTGGGAAATGCACGTTTTCCGCGAACAATGTCTGACAATGAGTGGGTACTAATAATAATAATAATGAAAATATGATTCAAAAACTTACCGATGATGCCCGGCCGTTTCTTCGCGTTTGCCCCGATAAAGTAAATCGCCGGATAGTTGTAGATCTCGCGATGCTCAAACGGCGTCAGCTTGCTCTTGTACATCTTCATCACCTGCTCGGGGGTGGCGACCATTGTCTTGCGATTTGCGAGCGCCGCCGGCGACTGCTGTGCGGATGGCGGCGGCTGCGCGGCAGGCTGATGCTGTGGCGTGCCGCCCCCGTTGGCGGTGACGCTCACCGCACCGCCGACGGTGGTGGTGGTGGTTAGCGTGGGGTTGTTAACGTTACTCGGCGGCGAGGGCATCTTCGCGGGGCGACCCCACGCATTCGCCGTAGGCAGCTCGGGCAACATACCACCGCCGTGGTGGTGATGATGGTGGTGGTGCGGTAGTACGACGGTAGTCGGCTCCTTCGTCACTGTGGTCGTTGTCGTCGCCGGCGGCGGCGGCAGCGGCTTGCCGTTCTCGTACGGATGCGGCGGCGGCGTCGAGATCAGGATGAACGTGCTGCGCGACAGCGGCATCTTCATCGGGCCGGGATTGGCGGCTGCGGCGGCGGCCGTGGCGCTGGACATGCTGCTGCCGGCGGGGGCATCCGCGGGCGGCGGTGGCGGCGGCAACGGCGCGCGCTCACTGTTGTGGGGCGTATGATGATGATGGCGGCGGCTAGTGATTGGTGGGTTTGGTGGCGGTGTTTGGCTGCGGGCGTGCGTTTGCGTGCGTGGTTTGTTGTGTGTGTGGCTGGCTGGTTTTGTCGACGGCGAGGGCGTCCGGGTAACAAAGAAATGTGCTTATTTCGGCGCGGCCATCTTTATACGCATCTCTTCAGTTCCGCGCACACGCACTTACTCACTCACTCACTCTTGGGCATGGAACGCGGCGCTCTGCGGCGGCGACACACTCACACGCACACACGGCGGCACACGCGGTGGGCCCGCACACACTCACGCATTACACACTCCACGCTCTCCTTCACGGCGGCCCGGGACTGGCTGGGCGGCTGGCGTGCGACTGGCGGCCGTCACCGTGAGCCGTTCTGCTCATGCCCGACATCGCGCACTTCGCTGCGTCACACTCGACGAAATCGACAATATTCGTCCGCCATCGTCCAAACCCTCACTGCTCTTGAACGTTCTTTTTCTAAGATCTGGTTTCCATCAAGAGCGATCATGCTTTTCAAATATTTTAGATAATTTTCACTTTGACTTCATTCATATTATCTAACTACTAAAAGTATTATTTTCCACCTATTATTATATTATTATATCTATGGCACTCACAATTGGAACGCGCTTATCGTGATTTTAAAATTTGGCGACAAATATGTTAAAAATTATAAAAATGTGACGTGAGCCCAGGGCTCCGTGGGCAATGGCTTTTTAGACGTGGGTCATAGGATCATAAGATTTTTTTTAAAACGCTAAGGTGAGGCATGGCACATAAAAGGTTGGGAAACACTGTTTTAGTGTAACGTTATCTGACCTACGGTGATATATACATTTTCAAGATTGCTTCATTTCTTTTTAAACTCGTACGAATCAGGATCACAGAAGACAGACGAAATGGGGGGATACTCCTTGCAGATGTCCAAACTCAATACGGAAGGAGTCCCCTGAATAGATGCAATGTTTAAAATGCATCAAGGGTATCCCTATTTTTAGTATATCTACAATGTGGTGACACTTTTAGATTTTACCTATACATAAAACTGTAACGATACAGTGATTGAGAATCACTGTTTTACAACGTAACCTTATCTGTACTAAACATAATTGTCCAAGGTACGGTCCAAAGCTACACCACAGAGATAGATATATTTTAGAGATTGCTTCATCTTCTATTAAATATTCTTTAAGGCCCTCTCCAAATGTCAAAAGCACTTAAATCAATTCTCGAATCTTTCATAGCGTATAGCTACAAGTATAAATATACCCTTACCTTTCCGGTTCGACGCACGCTCGCATACAAACGCCTCATGCACTCCACTTGCTATCAGCTGAGCCACATTTACCTGTGCGTCCTGCACTGTTCGTTGGCGTTCGTTGGTGTTCTCTTTGTCTTCCCGGGCGGACGACCGCTGCTGGCACGCTACCTTCTTCCGTTCCACGAACCCCGTTCAAAAACATCACGAAATGTGTCTCGCCACTTTTGACGTCACAACTACCTGTTTTGGCTGGACTGGCATGTCCACGTCCCTGTTTCACGGTGAACCCTTTATGGCTGTAACATTTATATATA